>LBNU01034384.1:40223-89935 GCA_014162995.1 Artemisia annua | reverse complement strand
TTATTATAATTTTTTATTATTAAAGATAATCATTCAAAAAGTTTAATCCTATCGTTAGTTGAATCTTATCTTTATCTTTTGTGTTTATCTTCTACTTATGTAGTATATCAACAAAACAAATTTAAAGATTAAATTATTTGTTTTTTAATAAATAAAAATATATCATTCAAAAAAAATTTAAAAAAAACCCGCGCGTGCGCGGGTATTATAACTAGTTTGGAGAGAAAATAACAAGCACAATTGCACGATACTTGGCACTGAAAATTGGTTGGAGTTCTTCCTTTTGGGAAGAAGCTCTCCAAAAATAGGCGTATGCCAATTTATACAACGAGCACACGGTATTCTTTAGTAAAAGGCGAAAGAATAGTTCGCTTTGTGCTCATTGCTTGGCTGCGTGCCTTCACCTTATGCAGCTTGTTCGTTATATACAACCTGCCTCATTCTCAACTTCCACTACCCAAGCGATGTGGGATAAACCCAACACCCACCTGTCTTGGAGCAACAATGTATTAGACTTGCAAAGAAGAACTCCAACCAATACAGTTTCTGATTAGTCTTAAAACGAATACAGTTTCTGTAGCTTCCTTGGCTTTAATTCCGAAAGACGTTTTTGCAGAAACAACTACGATTAGCACATCATTATTCGCCATGCGCAAAATATGTACATTTCTCATGGCTTTAACCCCAAAAGGAGTTTTTGTAGAACGACTACTCTTAGCATATCTCTTGTCGCCATGTAGCACAAACACTCCTCCTTAACAATTAGTGATTGGGTACCTTTCAGATATCTAATCACCAGTTATTAAGGACGCGGTTTGTTTTTTCCATTTAGTAATTGGTCATATGCTAAAGAGTAGAAGTCACTGCTAACTCCTCTTGGAGTCAAAGCCAATGAAGCTATGGAGAACGTGTGGATTTTGTGCATGCATACTATTGTACAACTGAACCCATCTTCTCTGTAATTATCCTAGCATGATTGCATTGCGGCTAAGGGACGACTCGTTTGTGATTAGTCTTAGTCGTGTCTATAATTAATGAAACATTGGGAAAAGCCTTTGTGTCAACAAGGCTTCATTCCTGATGGATTCGATCCGAAGGGCGTAATGTGGTCATATGAGAAAAGGTATTTAGAGTGACCTTAATATAATTTTTTTGAAAATGTAATTGTTAAAATGTTAATAACATTTGAGACACTTATGCTTTTACTATATGTGAGCTTGATATGATGCTTGAAACAAGAGGACTGGAAGTTGTCAAGTGCTTAACTTGGTTACTGATGATGCAATCGTGGAGGAGAGGATTACTGGCTGTTGGATCCATTCTACTAGCATTCGAAGCAACCAGTCAGAATTTCCTCCTCTCGATCCTGGCCTAGATTATGTAAGTTTCATGATATTCTTGAGCTTATAAATTTTTCACTGAACCTGTTGCTATGATATGCTGATAAGTTCTTCTTGTTGGCAAACATTTTGGAGGTGACAATGAATCTCTGCTTCAACATGAAGATGACAGGTAGTTCTGATATCAAGGCTGGAGGCATTCTAAAAACAGACTCAACTGGTATGTTGCCTTCCCACTTTACATTTACTACTACTAAAATCTGATTCAGCTGAATTACGCTTTGTTTCAACACACTGCTGTGATGTTGTTACATACAGTTACTGCAAAGTTTGTGTATATGATAAAGCTACCAAGCCTTGTGTTTTGCTGGAATTAGTGACAATGTGCATATGTTTGGTAAAATTATCAAAATGGGTAAAATTTATATTGACGGGTCAGACGGTTCAGTTTGACCAGGCTTAACTTTTTTACTCATGGTCTTTTGAATTTCGTAAAAAATTGCTAGTAATAAACATGATTTCAAAAACTATTAAAGCAATATTGATCCATTAATTAGTGAATATTGAGTGAGTGGTAAACACCTGAATATACGTTGGTACACTTTTGAACCGCTTGACTCATTGTCGATAAAACATAACCCAACTTGACCTGTTTTCGCTAAAATGACTTGAAGTTGCTCCCCTCTAATTAACAAACTGTCGTAGAAATATTATGTCAAGAAGGTTTCATTTTTTACGGACTCAATCACAAATTCACAAGGACTGGTCCAAACTGGAAAGGTATTTGATGACACTCAAAAAATGTTTTTGAAATTTTACTTTGATTAGTTGAGTCAACCTTCCTAGTTTACGCCTTGTATTTTTTAGTTTTTAAGTAATGTGAATGTATGCATAAAATTTTGTTCCAAGTTTTTACAGTACTTCTATTCACACATTCTGCATCCACTACACAGCTGATGTAGGATAGACCTATTCAGTAGTAGCCTAACGTGAATACCCAATACAACTTTCACACTTGGACCACTGTCCTTAGAATCCATCAAGAATGAACAAATTGTTGACAAGAAAGCTTCGTTAACTATACTTGAAACTAGGTCATTAGAAAACTGTCCATAAGCTTCAATTACAATTAGACTTCGATAAATACAAAGAAGAAGCTTCAATTACATAATAATATACATGCGAAAAACACATATCAGCTCCATGTCTTCCTTACCTTTAACTCTAAAAGGAGTTTTTGCAGCAATAGTTAGTCATAGCACATCACCGGTCACCAAGTGGAAACTCATACTTAATAATTTGTGAATGGGTGCCTTTTAATATGTAGTCACCAGCTATCAAGGATGATGCTTGTTTGTACCACTTGGCGATCATAAGATATGAGTAGGTGTAGATGCAAAGAGTGGAGTTGAAGCCAACGAAGCTATGGAGAAATGTGTGTATTTTGTGCATGCAATTTTTTGTAAAGTTTATCATTTTTGATACCTTAAGAGAAAACTCATAATTTGTTTAAAATTTGAAACCTTAGTGATATCTTTAATTTTTTTTTAAAAAAAATTAAAGAATTAACTAAGGATTAGTGATAGTTCTTTCGTCGAGAATAAACTCTACAAAAATAGATTTATGCCAAGAATAGTTTGCTTTGTGATCATTGCTCATTTGCTTGGCTGCATTGTAACACCCCGAAAATCGTAATGAAGCAGCGGAAGTTTAATCGGGGTATTACATCTTAGAATCATAGTCATAATTATAGAAAACGACTCGAAAGAGACGTTTTGAGAAAATTTGTAATCATTCATCAAATATTAAAACAGAGTAGCAACAACGGTTCCATACGGTTTAGTAATACATAATAAAAATGTTTAAATTTAAAGAAATGAATGATAACATTGTTGGGTGATATTCATAAGATGCCCTAGCCCACTCCGTGCCATTTGCTTCTTAGTTACCTGAGATAAAACATGCTAAAAAAAGGTCAACACAAAGGTTGAGTGAATCCATAGCGTTTAATTCATAATAGTTTGAACACAAGCCAAATAGTAGTAAAACAATGATATCGTAGTGTAACATGTGTATTGCCCTAAGCCTCATGACACGCAAACGTTAACTAGTGACGTCATATAATGATGACGTTAGGTACTAACATTATAGGGATAATATTAGTATAAAGGCCCTCGTGCAGAAGGTTGCCGTCCTCCTGTTTAGTTCAAATATAGTGCATTTGGCTACCTATCCGGCTAGCACAAATGGGGCGTCAACTGCCAATAGATCTATTCACTAAATTCGCGTTCACTCGCAAGTGATTAATGGTTCATGATGTGAGGGACTTTTGGCAATAGTGGTAACTTAGGCAATATCATTCAGGATAGCATACAGAAAAATACTTGTGTTCAGATTTGTAGCATGTATCTCCCCACGGGATTTGAAAACATAGTTAAAAGTGAGACTATGAACTCACCTCAGTAGTAGTAGTCTGAAATGCAATAGAATCAAATAGTAGGTGATAGCTCCGACGCGTGACCTAGATTAGTATGGCATAATTTAGTTCACAATTCTAGTTTAAGACTCGATGAACGTAAATAAGTCTAAAAGTCTTAAAAACGTTTTTGTTATTGTTGTTTGTGTGGCATTATTTAGGTTTAAAACAGTTTTCGAAGCGTTTGTAAGTATTGGCTCTTAGAAGTGCATAAGTATGAAAGTACATAATGCAAAAGTATCCAAGACGAATAAATCTATGGTTCGAAAATAACCAAAAGACGACGTTCGAAAAGTAACCACAAGTAAATGATAGACGAAGTCGGATTATAATAATGTCGTTTTTAAAAATTATATATATATATATATATATTTATATATAATCAAATATTAGTTGGTGGTAAAAGTATGTAAGAATTTTACTTTAATTAATGGTTTTATTAAGAGAGCTCAAAAATACATGTGTAAATTGAAAATGTAGGGTTTCTGGAAAATTCAGGCATGACCCGAGTATATGTTTTGGTTTCTCATGGTAATTATAAGTTACAAGCTATCAGTTTAAATAAATAGTCGTTTTATAATTTATAAAACTCATACAAGTTTTTATAAGTTGAAATAAACCACGTTAATTTTTCATATAAGTTGAAATAGGCGATATGAATTCATAACCTTACATGTGTTTAAAGCTTATCACTTTAATATAGACTAGTTTTTATAAGTTAAAATGTGACATTAAGCTTACACAAGCTAAATAGGCAATGTTTATCAACTTCTTAAAATGAGTTTAAAACTTATGCTTTTGGTTTAGTCGTTATATAAAACTTATATAATACAAGTAAATATTTAGTTTACACAACATGTTACGGTTTAGTACGTAAAATATGCGACGAGTCGACTATGTCATAAGGAGTCGTGAAGTAACAAGTCGATATGAGCAGGAATCGAATGAGTATTTTTGGACGCTAGTTGGGCTCGGTGTGGGCTCGGCCCAACACACCCGCGGCAAGAACAATTACAAACGCACCCTTATTGCTTGACCCAAATGGGCTTCAATCTTAAGTAAAGTTGATACACGACACAAATAAATTTTATAAACCAAATCCATCTCCCACTCAAATCCATTTAGACTAATGAGTTATAGTAAATTTGAAGGCAAAGTCACAACTCACAACCAAAAGTACCCTACTGTTGGACAGTAGGTCTCGACTCTTGTCACACAACAAAACAAGGACATAACAACTAAGTTTTATTAACCAAACTCAATATCATTATATTCTTTGTGTTGGGAGATCAAGACTTAGGTGTAGTAAGCAAAATAACCAAAAAGTCAAAAGGACTAAAACTACTTCACTGTGGTATTCGACCACTACAAAGCAACCACTCTTTTGTTGTTTTAGTATCTCGACAGTAGCAGCAAAAGAAAGAAAAAGAATAACATTAATAAGAAATCAAATGCAACAAGCAAACATTTTATCTAAGCCACTATGTTTCCTCATTTTTGTGATGATAAATCAGTGGCCAAAGAAAACATTACTAACTAAAAACAAACCAAAACAAACCACTGTGGTTCGACCCACAGTGGGTTTCGACCCGCAATAAAAACCCACATCAAACAAGTTCTAATTTAATCAAATTAAGCCAAATGATAAGCTAATGATAAGCTATAAACTAAGCACTTCATTGCTTGAGCCAACCTTAATTTTAGTTTATGATTTATTATTTGCCACACAATAACAGTAACACAAAGAAATATGACCTATTCGATTTGTCAAATACCAAACCATTTGTTTTTCTTTACACATTAATAACTTAATAACACAAACATAATCACAGATTTGAAAGAATTTAAAACAACAAAATGATTGAAGTTCTTACAACAGGAAGAGTCGGTCCGAAAGAAAGGAAGGTGAAGAACAAAAAAGAACTCGAACCCGACTCCGATTCCACAAGCGACCCACACACCCTTTGTAACCTCAGAAATTATTTCTCAAACGCTAACTAATATTTGTTGTGAAAGTTTTTGGATGCGTGGCATCTTTTGTGAATTGATCGGTATATAAAGGATTAATATGAGGCGGGTTTGATTCCATTATCCTTCCCACCAGTCGACCTTGAAGCTCAAAGGGGTAATACTTCATCCTCATCTAGTCATCCTTTGGCTCTTGGTGTTGACCTCGGCGTCTAGACAAATGGGATCAGGTCTGTGGCGTTAGGACCATCTGGAGAGAGATAGTGATTCAGTCTTGGCATCTTTAGATGTGGAGCGTGGCAGCAGGGTAAGAGTCCGAGAAGTGGGTTTGCGGGGATGGTGATGAAGTCTGGGTTTTCAGGGTGGGAGCGTGTGAGAGAGAGAGAGAGATATAAGAGGAATGTGGGGATAAAAGGAATGTCGGTTTGTGAGGTTAAACACAAGGACGATTTGTAGTTTATCTCTTTTTCTTCTTATTATTATTATTATTTTGTATTTTTATTTATTTGTAATATTTGTTTTAATTAAATGTAGGGGTATTATTAAGAGTGAATATTGTGTATAGTGTGGATATAAAATAAATAAAGGTGAGCGTTAGTTGAGTAAATAAGTAAAACGAGACCGCATTCGGTTTTTGGTAACATTCGTGGGGATTTAGGCGAACCCCGTGTTTTATTGAATTCCAATATTTAATTATACCTATGCCATACTATCACGGTGTCGGTACGCATACGGTTTTAATAAAAATGGGACGTGAGTGAGTTATTCGAGTGATATGTGAGTTACATCTCATATTCATCAACAAGTGGGCTCGTAGTGACACATATATATATACTAGCTTATAGACCCGTGGTAACCCACGGGTTTTTAGAAGAGATCGTGCAAAAAAAATTAAAGTAAGGAAAAACAACAAAGTAAACAGGATGAATCATTTATTCGAAAGAATATATTAACTAATAAGTCAATAATATTATCGAGTACAATGCTTGTAACTAAGAATGTAATAAACGGCCATGCTCGCGTGCTCCAATCTTGATAATGTAGATGAAAAGCAAATCTTGACAGCCTTGGTAAGGCAATGAGCATTTGTTGATAACCTAATAAGTATAAGAAGAAAGTATAAGAATTCAAGATAACACCATTCACCGTCCTCTTGGATGGAAATGAAGGTTCTCAAAACATTTCAGACAACACCTTAAATATGTAATAAAAATGATATTATCAATGTATATCTTGGGTATCATTTAAGAGCAATTATAAAATGTGGATGGTTTAGAAAGTAGCATAACAAATCGGTGGCGCATTTAAGAATTTATCAATGTTTTTTAACGGGAATTCCAAACACCCTTAAATTCAGTAATTTAGAGTAGTCCCAAACACCCCTGAGTTCATCTATTAAGATAGTTCCAAGCACCCCTGAATTCAATCATTAAAAGCAGTCCGAAATACCCTAAGTTTTGCTATACAATGATGATAGAAAGGCACAAAGTGATATTTTTGTTCACTGTCTAGAACTGGAGCAAGTTAATTTTGGAGGTGAATGTGTTGTTTAAGGTTCAATACTAAACAAAATTAAAACCAATATATCCTTTAATATAAAGTTCATAATCATAACACAATATATTAATTATCAAGAGTTCGACACCTTGTTTTGTTTTTGTTTTTTTTAAACCTCAGCTACTTCCAATAAAAGCCCAATTATAGAATCTATGTTTTCTCTAATTTATGCACTTATCACTTGGAGTTCAAATAGACTTTACCTTAAGATGGGTTGAGACATATTCCGGTATTTAAAATAAACATAAGCAACAACATTTATATAAGAGATATTTTTTATTTCCATAGGCAAAGGATCACGTGCGGATTTTTTTAATTCGTGCGAACGTACGGATAGATCTGGGCCGTCCATCCAGATCTGATCTTGACTTTTTGTAAAAAAGTCAAGATCTGACGCAACGATCACGGTACCAATTGACCCTTCAAATGATTTTTTTAATTTTTTTTTCCTTTTTAGGGGATCCTTACTATTGTTGTCTTCTTTACTTTTTTTTATTTTTTCAGATTTTTCTGAGCACTTTTTTTGTTTTTGATTATGAGTCTTACGATGATATTTAGGATATTATGAGTTCTACCGTGATATTAACGATTTTACTTAAAAAGTTACACTGATATTAGTAAAAAAAAACTTAGTATCAGTATTTTTTTTATTACGATATTAAGAAAAAGTTACGGTGGTATTAAAAAAAAATTAACTTTGATATTAAGAAAGCATGATAATTACTATGATATTAACAATTTTATTAAAAAAATGTATTTTGATTATAAGACTAACAATGATATTATAAGACATTAAGTGATATTAAGTCTTTATACTTGTAAAACCAACAGTGGAACAAAAAAAGAAATTGCGATATTAGTAAAAAACTTAATATCATCATTCATACAAAAGTGATATTAATAATTAAAAAAAAAAGGATATTATGTGATATCAAGATCTGATCTTGACTTTTTTACAAAAGTCAAAATCAGACGCTAATATCAAATTACCTTTAACGATGAAAACAATTTTTTTTTGAAATTTTTTTCAGCGATTCTTAATTATTTGTTGTCCTCTTTAATTTTTTAATTTTTTTCAGTTTTTTTGAATTTTTTTCAGAAAAAAAGCTAATATGATAGTAAAGATTTTTAAAAAAGACGGGATATTTACGATATTGCCACTCCGCCTTTTTCAGATGGTTGACTAGATGGAGGGCTGAGATTCGTCCGTACCATCCGCACTAAAAGCCAAAAATATACCTGATCTCTTCCCTCTATATATATATATATATANATATATATATATATATATATATATATATATATATATATATAACAGTATAAATATGACTAGATAAACCCATATCATCAACAATATGTCCATGTCATCGCATGAATGTCCATGTCATCACAATGATAATATTTTACTAAAATTCGACTGAATAATTTTTTGCAAAAAGAAACCTACATGGCTACATGGATTCGAACTCAAGACCATGCGTATATTAAGTGGTAACTTACACTGAACCACCACATTTTTTTTTGAGATTCTGTAACTTAAAGTCTATACAGATTTACAAGTAATTATCTCTTTTAAAACTTATTATATATATCTTTTCCTTAAATATAGTTTCACAATATAACTTTTTGATTGAATTCATTCCCAATTCATGAAGAGGTTTAGCCGTTTCTTTGTGTTAACAACGTGTGTATTCTCTCAGGTTCATAAAACATAAAAATGTATTGCTATATTGATCAATATAATCATGTGATTTTTGATATTTTGTATCGATCTCGGCCTTTATTTTTCCCAGTATAGCCATCTCAAAAGAAAGGTAGATTATATATAAGTGCTGCATATACTACGTAGCAGATGAAGTCATTAATATATTGCATACACACTAACTGATTGTTTGTTACCCCTTTGAACTTCTTTGATGGCATGTTTTATGGTAAACCAGATACACAAGGTTTATCAAGGGGTGTTTGTTTGATGTTTCGGTTCAAGGTGAGAAGGAGTCACGCTGTCTGTTATCATGTTGTTTTTAAATTTAAAAAACAAGCTGATGCTATTAAACTCTATTGTGTCAAACAAATTAAATGTAATTTATTTTTCCTTTATTGCATTTATATATTTGCAGGGTTTCTTTTTGTTGTTGCTAAGTTACTTATGATTGATCTTTTATTTTTTGTTACAGTTTCATCCGCAGAATGTCGTGGGCGTATATGGAATGGGTGAAATATTTCTTTTTCCTTTGATTAAGACTACTAGATATCTTCAAAAAATCATGAATGCCATTATTTATGGTTGGCTTCTTTAATTCATTATTTAGAGAGACATAGTTTGTGACTCTTTGTATGATGTATGTATAATGATCATGTTTATTGTTGTTACTCAGATGTAAGAATAGGCGGTGATTTGATGTTATCAGAGGTGATTTCGTATGCTCATTGTAGTTTGCTCAGTAGCCCAGAGTCACATATGCAAAAAAAAAAGGATTGTTGTTTTTGCGGGAGGGTATGTATGTCTATTTATATATGCAATATATTAATTAACTAATGCAACTTTTTACTGATCTAATCTAACATGTAATGATAAAGATAGCTTGAGACACTGTTTGGGACTGTAATTGATCCTTGATTGTTCCTTCTGTTTAATCATTGATCGATGGAAAGGTGAGTCCTTTACCTATAGTTGATGCATTGACCACTGCAGGTAATTGACTGGAGCTTGCAAAATCAGGAAAAGATTCTCTGGTCGAGAAATTGCAATATGTATGCAGTTTTCAGCCCTTTCAAATGGTAAAAAACGATTATATAAATTATTAATTTGAGTGTGGCTCATTGTGTAGGTTCTGCTTTTTTGGCAAGAAGGCGTCTGCAATCTCGCGCTGCTTGCTAGGTGATCACAGGAGTCTGAGTACTATTTTGTTTGTATTTATGTTAAAGTTTGCAGCTATTTATTATCATTGTTTTTTATTGTAGGCAACAATGGTAGTAGCATTGTTGTGGCAAGGCGCAGTGGCTTGCAGAACATGTTTTACGTACCCGATTTATAATTTCAAATATATTGATAATATGTCATACGAACTGAACTATTATTAAATGTGTAGGTTGATTGCGAAGTACAGACCTACCATGATTGTGCTCTCTTTTGTGATACACGCCTCAAAACAAACCAACTTCACTGGACATTTACTGGTGCTTCTGAGGTAAAACAATATTACAGCAATAAGAACATTTACTATAATGATTTGGGAGGTTGAAAATAGACGTTGAGCAACATTTTTACCTGTTTCGGGTAAACTTTGTTGTTTTACCTTTTTGACTCATGTGAGATATAAATATGATTTAAAAAGGAACATAGTTTCACATAGTTCCTGATTGGAAAGTTATATTATTCGGGCGGTTTTTGGCTAATGTAGATATGAGGAATCTGAGAAGAGCTACAAAACGTTTCTTGAAATGAAACCCGGAAATTCAACTGCCGAGAAGGAGCTTTTTCAGTTGCATCAAGAACAAATTGCTTTAGATTCAGCCAACAGCCTATTCGATTCAGGAAATTATAAAAGCTTTGGATTTCATCGATAAGGTGGTACTTATTTTTTTCTCATGCGTGCTCACAGGTACCAGCCCAAACATTCTAAGTTTACACATCAACTATGGCTTTCTACAACTCTTTTGTTTACCTGTTGTGTATGATTGGTTAAATCAGGCTAAAAAAACTAAAGGTAAAGTTAATATTAGCCGCCAAGGATTATGCAGGGGCCATTTCAGAGGCATGATATATTTTTAAAGAGGACGAGGATAATCTAGAATCTATGAATATCGTGCAGATTGTCTTTGTTTAAACTAAGCAGCTGAAATCAACGTTACTGCTTATTTCATACACTTGATTAATTAGCTGATAAAAGCTATGTAATAAGCAATCCCAAACACTCATTTAATTAACAGTTTAAATGTGCAGCAGATAGTTCATTTAGTGATTTTCAATTTTCAGGTGCGCAAAGTGTTTCACGAAGCTTGTGTCAATAGGATTCGAGCTATGAAACAAAGACCACATTTATATGCAAATTGGGGAGATACTGGTCACGTGCAGGTATAATCGACCTCTATTAAATTTCTTTATATCATTCAGGTGTAATTTTGTTTAATTTATGTCAATAATGTCATGCAGATTTGTGAATTTAGCTCTCATTTAAATGCTTTGGTAGAATCTGAGAATAATATTAACAAGGACGCCACAAAAGTTTCTAACCAAACTTCGTTAGTTAACGTCTCCGTCCAGGGACGTTGATGCTCCGAGCAATGACACTGCATGTGTACCTACTAGGGTGCTCATGCAGGATAGCTATGTTATCGATGCTTCCAAGGGATACCAGGGTAGGCATTTATGTCACCCAAAACCTCTTACAAATACAACCTAGACACGCCTTTGTTGCTCTTATTTTAGGTGACATAAATATGTGTTTTTTTTAGGGGGGGGGGTGTCAGGGGCTACGCACTGATCTTATTTAAAATAGGCAGAACCGGATTTACCAAGTAGCAATGACTAGGAAATTAATTTGACTTTGTTTGTAGTTTGTGATATGCATTTCATTGTACATTTAATTTTCTGTTACAGTGCCTCTAAAAGGTGGAAATCTAGAAACTGATACAGGCACAAGTAAACGTGGTCAACCAGTATCAATTCACTACTAGAAAAAGGTCTATCCTTGACTCGCATTTTATGACGCACGCTACAAGATGACGCGCAAATAGCAAAGTCATAAAATAAGAGTCATAACGAGTAAATTTTTTATTGGGGATGACTCGTTTTCAGAAGCGTCATAACATAGGGTCATAATCAGTAAATTTTTTTTTTCCTGCTTCATTTTTTTTTGCCAAAACACTTCCCCGCTCCTTGTAATAATAAATAAACAAACACTTCCCCTCATCTTCCCATTTCATCTCTCTCACTCAAACATACTCCCTCCTTCACAAACCCTAGCCGCCGCCTGTCAACCCCCAACACCACCTCCACCGCCTGTCACTGAGCAACACCGCCACCACAACACGAACCCTCATCATCTCCTCTATCTACCACTATATCACACGTGCCCTAAAAGTTATACACCACCTCGTTTCTTGTGCCACCGCCATCAATACACCACCACCACCATCATTTTAACCCTTAAATCTATAGATCTATTGCAGAAAGGTAAGAAAATGTGAAGTTGGGTGTGAGTTGACTCGTTGCGAGTCAAACTCGTGACCAACTCACCACATTACTTGAGATTTTGGGTATAAAACTAATGGGTTTTGATATTTTATAAGCTTTTGATAAATAAAAACATGATTGAAATGAGTTTGGTATCAAGATGTTGTGTGTTGTGTGTTTCGAAACCTAATACCAAGATTGAACCTCCTAATGGATTGGATGTGATCTTGTTTGACGAGGGTTTAAGATTTGATTTAGAGATGGATTCAAGTTTGTGGGTTTGCCGAGAACTAGAGTAGGATTGGATGTGGATTTGTTCGTTTGTTTCTTGTGTTCGAGTTCCTGTTGTTGTTGGTCACTGTTGTTATTACTGGTTCTGCTGTTGTTGTTGGTTCTTGTTGATGTTGTTGTGTTCATGTTGTCAAATGTTGTTGTTATTATGGTGTTTGGCAGCAGAGAATAGGATTGGATTTAGATAGATTGTGTCAAATTTTGTTGTGGTGGTTTGGTCTCGTTTGGCAGCCCCGGACAAAGGCTGTTAGGTTGCTTCGTTGGGGCTAAGAATGCGAGCTGAGACCCTCATGGTCTCGGCATAATAATCATCTTATTGCTTCTAATCATCTTATTTCTTTCATTATAGCTCATGTCTTTTTTAGTATGTATTTGAGGGATGTTTGCATAAGTTTTTTTGATGGGCTTATGAGCTTAGTGAAAATTTACTTGAGATTCTGTGCTTATGTAGGGGCTGTTTGTGTAAGCTTATATGGGAGCTTATGAGCTTATTTTGTTTTTTGGCTTGTTTTTCATAAGCCCTGTCGGCTTATTTTGAGGCTTGTGAGCTTATATAAGTTTTTTACGATACGATAAACTTATATAAACACATAAGTTCCAAATAAGGCTATAAATTGGGGCTTATTAAGTATAAGCTGAAAAACAACTAAGTTTATAAGTCCACATATCAGCTTAAATAAACACCCCCATAAAGTTCATGAGCTCAAGTGAATTTGCTTGTAATCCTAAGGTCATTAGCTTATTTGAAATGTTTAGCCAACCGATAGTTACACTTGCGAAATTCCTGATGTGTGCATGTGCTCGTGTCTTTTAGTTATGGAAATGTATGCTGTCTGCATAGTTTTATTTATCTAACGTTAATTGTAAGTGATGAATGATTGAGATTCTATGTTAGACTTGTTTTTCGTGTGATTTCTCATTTTGGAAATATACATGATGAAATGCAAATGTTGCTTGAAGGTTAAATTTGGTGATTATGAATTTTACAATGTAATTGTTCTTTGATGAAACATTGGCGCTTTGCAGTTATTGAGATTCTAGAAAAGCTTGTTCAATATGTTGAATTCTTGTTTTTTAATTGGTTTACAGGTCTAGCAAACAAGAAGACAGTCACCATCCAGCCAGCTGGAAGTGACCAATCTATATTGCTTGCAACTTCCAAGACAAAGAAACAGGCTAAGCCTGCAAGTTTGCTCCACAAATCTGTGATGAAGAAGGAATTCTACCGCATGGCCAAGGCTGTTTCAAACCAGGTATCTTATTGACAAAAGTTACAGTACTTTTTTGGGTCATTACCAAATGTGCTAATGTGCAAATGAACTTCCATGGATTATCACTTAGCTTAAATATTGTACTTCAATATTATATTTGCTGTGATTAGGTTTTGAAATTTTCATAGGCTTATGCTAAGCTTTGAGTGATGAAACTTGATACTAAGATAACTGGTTTACATTGGGTCATGGTACATGCTTCTTGTTTGAGTTACAAACGGTTTTAAAAAGAATTGATAGCGTTTTACAAAGAGATTTCGTAAAACTTGCATGATTTGTAAATGACAGACTTGCCCAATATTCCAACCTTGAATCTTTCTTGTACCCTTTATTCATTAGCTTTAATCTGACGTGTAAAAGCTTCTGACTGTGGATCTATGTATAACTGTTTGATCTTAGTCAGATGTTAGTTCTGGTGTACAAGAGTGTTTGTTCTATCAAGCAGCATATTATGTGGTGTCCAATGTTGGTTATTCCTTTTCCATGCTTGTATTTTACCCCTCTTTAATGTTCTTCTATGTTTTGTTGTTGATGTTAAACAACAACCACTTTTGTGTTTAGCCATAACTTAACAGAGATGCAATACCATGGGTCGAATTAGCATACCATAGTTCATCACAAATAAATTGTTTTACATGTTTCTTTTTGTATTGTTGTGCCTTAGTCTTGTTGATAGGGTATCATAAAACGGTTCTATGACATGCTCGAGTCCAAAATTGAATCGGTTAGTTCATTTATACGATTCAGGCTTTTTGATCGTTGTTTTTTTTCAAGTGGGAGACAATTTCTACAAGCCAGACTTGAAGAAGGCTGCTCTTACAAGGTTGAGTGCTGTGAACAGGAGTCTTAAGGTTACAAAGTCTGGTGCCAAGAAGAAGAACAGGCAAGCATTCACCATCCGTGGTAGGAAATGAAGTGGGTTAGCCTTATTATAAGAGCTGATCAGATATTCTTATCATAATTATCTTTAGGTTGTCATGAATGGTTATTGTTATTGATGTTGAGAATATAGATGACGGAGGATAGGTTTGAATGAGCCATAGTTTGGCCGTTATGGTTGAAGTTGTTGTGGTTAAAGATGTTGTTGTTGCGGATTAGAATGACATTAGGTGGATATTTGACATTTGTGTTTTCAATTTTGTATTATCAGGTTTTTAATTGTCATTTAATAGAAAATTAGGAACTGGAAAAAATTATTTTTTTAAAAAAAAATAGGTTATGACACGCAAAAAGGAGAGTCATAAAACGTGGGTCATAAGTGCGCGTCATAGAGGGATGACGCACAAATGCGAGTCATGAAGATTTATGACTGGTCATCCTTGACTCGCATTTGCGCGTCATAAGACCTCTTCTTGACTTGCATTTGGAGTCAAGGATAGCCCTTTTTCTAGTAGTGCGTACTTTGAAACAACTTTTAGAACAATTATACAAGAGAAGGTGTTTTATAAGAAAACTATAATTTTAATTTTGTGTTTTTAACCATCAAGATATTATGTCCATAGAAGTTAAATTGTCATTAAACGTTCAACTGTTTAGGGGGTCAACAAGAGAGGCTGTACTTTCTTCAATTATTCAGGTATTTAGCTTTGGCTATCAACACAAATTTGCTGAGCAAAAATCAATATTTTTTGGGCATTTTGCATTGTAGACTAATGGTATGTATTGACTATCATAAGGTGTTTTGTATTGTCAGTGGCTGCATACCTGCTATTGTTAGTGATGAATTAGAGATTCATTTTGAAGGAATACTTGACTATCGTAAGGTAAGTGCGCCATTTCCCGTTGATGCATGGTCATTTGGTGTCTCTTTAACTTATTACAATATCAATAGCCATAATCACTCATTGTAGATTGTTTTGTTCGTTTCTTCAAGTGACACTGTGCAGCTAGGCTGGCTATTGGCGTATCTGAGAAGTATTGAATCTACACAGATAAAAAAATGCAAGATAACTTAGCTAAGGTTTGTGACTATGCAAACACTAATTCTAAATCATGCTGTAACATTGAGTTTCTTGGAAAATATACTGATATAAAAGACATCATTATATCTCAATCCCCGAAAAAAAATTATCCGTGATACGTTTAATAAAATCTATCAGCTGTACCAATTTATATTATGTTATCATACATCAATGAATCCTCAATTCAGGGTCAACACTACATACTTTATTAGATAAATTTGATATTCTACCTGCTAGATCCTTGGAGGAAGAAAATCATTAGCTTTTACAAATTTGTTCTTCCAAATTAGGTGTTTTAGCGTTTCAAGAATAATTTAAAATTTTGATCTAAGAAATTAGAAACTTTCAGTATTGGATAAACATATATGCATATTGGACAGCAAACATCTATGCGTGTCAATGACAAGTAAAAGTCCTATAAAAATGATAAGAGAAGTGCAGCAATATCACTGATTCATAAGCTGATTAAGATGTTGACCATGATGTTAGCACAATTACTATGGGATCTCTACTGGGTTGTTGTAAAAATTGAGCATTAGTAGTGGAATTTGCCTTAATACTTAATCCAATCTTGAAAAGTACTCATTACTTAGCTGAACTTAATTCGAGTCTGACCTGATCATTTTTGCAAAACCAAATTTAACACATAATTACTGATGTTTGGCAATAGATTGCTATAAGAACTTCGTCATTTAAATGAAAAATAGGTTATTTCTAAAATTAATGATCACTTAGCAGTATTTTCATCTTTATTTTTCTTAATGGTTTTCTTTATATATGATAGTATGTGTGGCATTTCTTATACTCCCATCCTGCTCAACCGTTGGGGCTAGAAGACTTGGTTTGGAGAATGGTATGCTTCGCTTTCTTTTGACGCAACTAGATCCTACTTTTCAATTAGCTATGGCAAAATGGTCACATTGGGTATCAGGTCGGGTCATGTTGAGATACTTTGTGCCTTAAATTATTTAAAAATAAATATTGTATCACACTTTTGGCCATTTTATATCAAGCCATTTGTTTAATTTTGTTCGTTTCAAAACTTATTTAACTTTCACATGGATATATGTATCAAGCCATGTTGTTTCACACTGATGTGTCCAAACTTATTACCAATTCTGCAGTGGAAGTATGCGATAAGTAGCAACAGGTTTAGCTTTTAATATAGGACCTTGAAAGTTGAACAATCGGCTGGAAATAAGATATGTTTCCAGTATTGAAGTTGGGGATACAATACTGCTTTATGTCGTGAAGGAGCATTGATGAGCTTAGATAAACCTACGAATGAAGTGCGACAGAGTTCAATCGCTGATAAGATATATGAAAGCACGACAGTCTTACGTGATCAGGATGTTCTATCAGGTATCAAGACTTACGTGAACCATAACAACACTTACCTTTCTGTCTTGCAATAAAAACTGAAGCATAAAATTATTCCACCCGTTGTTAAGCCTGGAGGTCTGGTCCGGTGGTTAGTGATCTTGCTGCAGGGGTCATTTGTCATAGTAACGTTGTTTCTACATATCCTAATATGTATTGCAACGAAAAAACTCTTTGGGCAGGTAAAGGATAAAAAAATTGGCAACGTAGTGGTTACTTTAAACAATGCGTACATGTGCAAAAATATATACACAAAATCCTTTTGTAGTAACCGTTAACCTATTGTCGTTTACCTTTTTGCAGCAAATAACACGGTCACTGCAATGGCTGCTAGTGAAAATAACAACAATAGGACCGAACATTACAGTAAAACTGGGGCTTCGGCTGGCAATAATGAACAGCACCAGCGTACGGATCCAGGTACTTTTTACACCTAATCATCATGCATTTAAACCCGAACTATACCTTACATTGGTTTATTTAATAAGTTCCTATTGTAGATAGCATATTTAAGAGCGAAGAGAATCATTATGCATGCGTTCAGCTGT
This sequence comes from Artemisia annua, assembly GCA_014162995.1. Classification (NCBI taxonomy): domain Eukaryota; kingdom Viridiplantae; phylum Streptophyta; class Magnoliopsida; order Asterales; family Asteraceae; genus Artemisia; species Artemisia annua. Next base: position 71,964 of record LBNU01034384.1, on the reverse strand, counting down.
TCTTTTTTTTACCTTTGGCAGCTGTTCATGGTGCATTAAAATAAGCATTGTGCCATAAAGTGTTTCCCCTTGAGATTACTAATCAAGCTTCTATCACAAAGGTATGTAAGCCTCTAAGACTATAATATTATGGAACCAATCTCAGAGTTATTTAAGGAAGTGTTTGGGATTAAGTACAAATTTTTTTTATGCGTATGTTTTTAAATATCCTATTGCTATAGTCCCCTATTGTTAAAAATGAGGCCAATGACTGTGATGCTTAATCATCCTGTTCGTTTTTGTTTTTGTTGTTGCAACTATTTTTTGGAGTATTGGTATTTGTTGGGTATGTGGTGGTTGAGGCTCAGGAGATCATCGAGAAGGCTCACTTTGAAGTTTTAGATTACGTCAAGAATGCAGTCGCACTTTTTACAAACTTCGTTGTTGTATTTGTTTGCATCCTTATCATCATGGTAAGTAGTATTTCCGCATGTTCTTTGCACTTTCTTGAGTAATCGTGCACAAAAATTGACCCATTGGTTTATTGGTTATTTCTCAAAAAGGTCTGTCGGTCCAGAAGATCATGAGAAGTTTACGTTTGAAGATATGTTGTTTTTCCATAGGGTAATTAGATCTTCTTGGCCACACAACAGTCGCGTATAGTAAAAAAAGAGGAAACTTCAGAAGGTATATATTTATTACTCTTTATTTTCTAATATTTTTTTTACTCAGTCTATCGCAAAAAGTACGAAGCTAATTTCATATGTTTTACATTAGTGACACGCTTTTTATAGAGAAGAAATTAAGTCATTATTTACAACTTGAACTTCGAGAAAAATTCATAAGATGTCAAAGTGAAACCATAATTAATGATTTTTCGCGAATGAAATTATGTTTGTGAATGAAATTGATGTTGTTTTGAGGATATTGGTATCTTAAGCATTTAGTAACTGAAAATCAAATCTATTTTTACTGTGTGTTCGGGCTGCTGCGAAACAACAGCAGTAAAGGTGTGAATTGGGTCATTTTTAATGGGTGTTTGGATGGTTTTTTAGTGGGAGTTCGGGTATTTTTTGGCCTGCTACAAAATACGAGCAATAAAGATGTGTCTAGGTTGTATTTGTAAGAGGTTTTGGGTGACATAAATGGGTGCACATGCATGATAGCTATATTGCCAAATAAAAGTATCCTTTAATAAATTGTTTGATCTCATAAGTGTTTTTTATTGCGCTTAATTTTATCGTATATTACGTTTCAGAAACTTGAGAGGCTTTTTGTCCTTTCGCAGACTAAAATGTAAATGAAGGGGTGTTTGGATCAGGTCACTACACAAACAAAGAATGTTTGGATCATACTGGAAATTCATATATCAGATGTATAGAGAAAAGTTCAAATGCATACTCTTATTTGGTGCATACCAAGGGACAAATTCCTACTATTCATCTTATTTGATCTAATAGTGGGGATTAACCTAAGATTAAATATGGAAACCTAAGTCCATGTTTTTTCTTTTCTTTTTTTTTCTTTTTTATTATTCACTTTTTTCTTTCTTTCTTTTTATTTATTTATTTATTTTGTGTCTTTTTTTTCTTTCTAATTCACGCCCTTTTTTTTTTTTCTTTTTTTTNTTCCTAATTCACCTTTTTTTTGTCTTTTTTCAAATTCATTTTTTTTATTCACGTTTTTTTTCCTTTCTTCTTCGCTTTCATACGTTTTCGTCTGTTTTCATATATTTCCGTCTGTTTTTATACGTTTTCGTCTGTTTATTTACGTTTTCGTCTGTTTTCTTCCGTTTTTAAACGTTTTGTCCCTTTTTATACGTTTATATACGTTTTCATCCGTTTTCAGACGTTTTTGTCCATTTTTTACGTTTTCGCCCACTTTTAGACGTTTTCATCTATTTTCAGACGTTTTCGTCCGTTTTCTTATGTTTTCATCTGTTTTCTTATGTTTTCGTTCGTTTTCATACGTTTTCGTCCGTTTTAATACGTTTTCATCCGTTTTCATCTGTTTTCTTTTGTTTTCGTCCATTTTTCATACGTTTTCGTCAATTTTCAGACGTATTTTTACGCTATCATACATTTTCGTCTATTTTCTTACGTTTTAGTCCGTTTTATTACGTTTTCATCCGTTTTCTTACGGGTTTACCCATTTTCGTCCGTTTTCATACGTTTTCGTCCAATTTTTTTACGTTTTCGTTTGTTTTAATACGTTTTCGTCCGTTTTCTTTCGTTTTCGTCCATTTTCCATGCGTTTTTATCCATTTTCTTATGTGTTTTTACGCTTTCATACGTTTTTGTCCGTTTTCATACGTATTCGTCCGTTTTCTTACATTTTCGTCCATTTTCTTACGTTTCTGAATATCAGTGATATCCAGAATATCACTTGTGATTTTCTGAATATCACTTGTGATTTTCTTATGTTTTCGTCCGTTTTCATACGTATTCATCCATTTTTTTTACGTTCGTCCATTTTCATACGTTTCTGAATATCACAATTGATATTCAGAATGTCACTTGTGATTTTCTGAATATCTATCACTTATGATTTTTATGTTACAAAACATTTGTTGAAAATCACTTGTCCATATTCAGAAAATCACTTATGATATTCAGAATATCACTTGTGATATTCTGAATATCACATAATATTACTTATGATATTCAGAATAGCATTTGTGGTACTCATAATATCACTTGTGATATTCTACATATCTCAGAATATCACTTATGATATTCTGAATGTGATATTCTGAATATCACAGAACATAACTTGTGATATTCAGAATATCGTCTGAAAACGGCCAAAAACATTTAAAAACGGATGAAAACGAATGAAAAAACGAACGAAAACGTAAGAAAACGGACGAAAATGTATGAAAATGGAAGAAAACGTATGAAAGTGTAAAAACACGTATGAGAAGGACGAAAACGTTTGAAAAATGGACGAAAACGAATGAAACAGATGAAATCTGATGAAAACGGACGAAAATGTATGAAACGAATGAAAACATAAGAAAACGGACAAATAAGTATGAAAACGGACGAAAACGTATGAAAGCGTAAAAACACGTTTGAAAACGGACGAAGACGTATGAAAAATGGACGAAAACGTATTACAACGAACGAAAACGTAATAAAATGGACGAAAACATATGAAAACGAACGAAACGTAAGAAAACAGACGAAAACGTATGAAAACAGACGTTAACGGGCGAAAACGTAAGCGGACGAAAATTCACAAAAACGGATGAAAACGAATGAAAACGGGCAAAAATGTAAGAAAACGGACGAAAATATATGCAAACGGGCGAAAACGTATGAAAACAGACAAAAATGTATGAAAACATACGAAAATATATGAATGCGAAAAAAACGTGTATTAGAGAAAAAAAAAGTTTATTAGAAAAAAANAAAAGAAAAAAAAACAAAAAAAAAAAAAAAAAAGAAAAAAAAAAAAAAAATAATAAAAGAAAAAAAAAAAATAAAAAAAAAAAAAACAAAAAAAAAAGAAAAAAGAAAGAAAGAAAACGTGTATTAGAAATTAAAAAAAATAAAAAATAAAAATAATAATAATAAAAAGGTAACGTGAATTAGGAAAAAAGACAAAAGAAAAAGAGAAAAAAAAAAATAAAGAAAAAAGAAGTAAATAATAAGAAAGACAAAGAAAAAGGGGAAAAAAATGGACTTAGGTTTCCATATTTAATCTTAAGTTAATACACACCATTAGATCAAATAAGATGGATGGTTGGATTTGTCCCTTGGTATGCACCAAAATAATGGTATGCAAAATAAAGTGACTCGAGATGTATATATCAACTCAGTACATTAATGAGGTATGTTTGGATCAGAAAACTGCAAAATTTGGAGTAGACCAGGTCATCAATGAAACGAACAGACTAAAGGTCGTATGGGCATATCGGGTATTGGTAGAGTTGGTAAAGCGGAAGCGACTTAATAGACAACTCCTGAGAGTTCAACCTATACGCTAAAGAATGATGGGAATGATGAAGTTGGGTTCATGGCTGAAGAGGCTGCAATTGATGAAATTCCTACTACCACCACTACGACTGCTATTGTAGTCCCTCTTGTAGTTGAGATACCATCTGTCACTTCTTCGATTGCAGAAACCAGTGCTGGAAATCAAGATGGTAGTGCTGTTAGTATTGTCTCTACATAAGGGCCCACAGAAGTAAAACCAGAAGAACGAGTTGTTGATACAGTTTCGACGACCATTAACTTGAATGAAACAGCTAAGCTAAGGTCTCGGCAATGATTGGCCGGGAATTAACCATCACCCCCTGTTGCTAGGGGTCAAAAATGGTGGTTGCACCTGATGCAGAGCTGCTTGATCTCTGAATCTCTCAATACCGGGTACTTCTGAAATGTTTGACCCTTTTGTTATAATATACCATAATCCTCCAATTGAATAGTTTGCACTACCCTTGAACATATATAGTTCGGGTCTGATCATTTTTGCGGAAAACCTCATGAAACAGTAAATCATCTCTATTTGTTGCTTAACCTGCAATAAAATAATTCTTAGATACTTATGACGGGGTAGATTTGGTTTTTGTTTTCTTTCAAACAGGTCAAATGAGTCGGAAAGTAAATTCACACAAATGAAAACGGGTCCAACGGGTTGAAAGTTGCTCAGAGGCTATATTTTACCACCCACAACCTCCTAATTCGTTATTGCATTAGATTTTATTGATAGTTTTTGTGAAATGCAAAAAATGATTTGGGTTAACGTAAGCCATTTCGAATTAACTAAAGATTAACCCGTCTCAACCGGAACATGTTTGACTTATTACCTGACCCACCTATATGGACCTTTATTGAGGCAGCTTGAGGCTATGCAGGTTTATTCAATTGGCAATCATTCAATTCGATTCTACTGACATATAAAGCTTAACTTTCGGTTTCTGTGTGAAAGTTTGAATCCATAACTTGCGTTAAACACCATACGTTTAGGTATCATCTTAACTACCCTTTAATTAATAATGATTGATTATGATTCTTTCTTTCCAAAACCTAAAAGAAGTAGCTACATGGGTGATCATCATATTATAAGTGTTGTTTAATGAATAATGAAAAAACGCTTTATAGATGGTTCAGTTGCATATTTCATTTCACACACCAATAAATAATCATAGCAACCCATTTAATGGTCTCATTTTGGTTCATTTGTTTACTTTTCATCTGTGCATTCAGCTTCATTCATTGAAATAAAGGTACGATTCATTGAAATACCCATTTTGCTTAATTTGGAAGTCAAACATACAAGTTTTGGATTTATTATTAATTTGAATAAGATTTTTATCTGAACAAGTGTAATTGTTAAGAGTAGTTTCAGAACAAGTACTGCAAATGGAATGATCTTAGAATTTAAGTTGTCAAATTTTTGTAATGTTTTGCTTTTTAAAAAGTGCTACGTTTGACCTAAAAGGTAAAAGGAAATCCACAAGTGCCAATTGGATTCTTTAAGCATTTTATGTGGAAAGATTGTCTTTACACAAAGTAAGGACCTGTAATGTTATTGTAAGTGACAATCCTATACATGTTTCCCTATGTTTGCTTGTTTGTTTGTGATCTTTCAAGCAATCAGTAAAGTTTCTCATTAGTCTTCTGTGACCATAAAGTCATGTGGCTAAAATCACGAAAAGGAGTCTTTTTGCAAATAAAGCAACGGGGCATGGGTATTTAGGGTGCTGAAATTAATTAGACATGAGTACATGACTATAAATTACAAAAAGGGTTAATTAGGAATGACAATGCTCTAGTTTCACTCATCTTTAAGTTATTTCTTATACGTGATTGAGCATTCTTCAATGTGTGCTATTGAATTCTTGAACTATATAATAAATCTTGCAACGATGTAGACATAGGCTAATTGTAGTAAATAATGTAAAATCCCGTAAGGTATTATGTTTATTGATTATATATTTATAATGTATCAGCCTAGAAACCCTAACTGACTCGAAGCCCACAAACGCCACTATCCTATCATCTAATACTCCTCCGCAGTCCGAGCGGCGAAATCGCGAAAGCTCGGGCTAGAGTAGTAAACTAAAATAAAAACATTAATGCAATAAAAACATAAATTGTTGATGAAGAATTCCGGCAACAAGCGGAAACAATTCTTCAAGCAGCACTAAAAGCAAATAAATGCGGCAACAAAAGTAAATAACATATTTGTTGATGAAGACATACGACAGCAAGTGGAGATTAATCTTCACCATGCAGCAACAGCAAAAGCAGAAGCAAAGAAACAAAAAAATAAAAGCAAAGATTAATTTTTTTATTAATTGATAAATGGCGGCGGCTAGGGTTTGACGGGGTGCTATAAAGGAGGCGGCTCAACTTAGCCACCTAGGTCTGAGAATCAGACCCGCTCCGATACCATGTTAATAATGTAAAACCCCGTAAGGTATTATGTTTATTGATCATATATTTATAATGTAGCAGCCTAGAAACCCTAACTGACTTGAAGCCCACAAACGGGGCTTGGGCCACTATCCTATCATCTAATTAATCTTTACCCATATAAACCACAAGGGTGACCTAGCTGTAAGAATACCAGCCTTCCACAGAGGAGGTCAAGGGTTCGAATCCAACGAGGAGAAAATTAATCACCTTGTGGCCACGGAGGTTCACCTGCGCTGACTCCGGGTAATCGAAAAAGGGTAGTCGCCCTGGGATTAGTCGGCTCGCAATGTCGAGTCGTAAACCCAGGTAACCCAAAAAATAAATAAAAAATTGTTACGCATATAAATGTTGTGTGCCTGATTTTGAGTTTTAGCAACTACGATAGTTTGTGCATGGGTATCCCAACACTTATGATGTGTCCAAATAGTGGCAAATCCAGGGCTTTTTAATCAGGGTATGGAGTATGGACTACTGTTATAAAAATGTAATTCAGATATGTATTATCATTAGAACTAAACTTTACATTCTATTTGTAATACCTAAAATTTTAAACTTTGCAAAATGACCAAAATGCCCCTCAAAATTAAAACTTAATGAAAGCTTATGAATTTGTAATTAAATCAAAAATTAATTATGCAAAAACCTTAGAAACTTATGAAAGGATGAAAATGAACAAAAAGAAAATTCTAAATATTATGTACATATTTTCTAAAGACTAGAAATAATCCTAAACTAATTAAATAAGTTGTACAATAATTATTTTGTATTTAAACTAAGTAAATAATTTGTTAAATATGGAAATGATGCAAAATTAAACCACAAATCAATTAGGCCGAGATTTTGGCCCATCCCTCTCCCTAATACTCGGCCTTAACACCCCTATAACTCCTCAAATGGTTATTTTACCAAATCATATTCAAAATCAAACAAAAACCCTAAATTCCTATATAGCCGAAAACAAGAAAATCCACCACCACCACATCCGAATTTTCTGAAGCAAATTGGTATTTTTCTTGGGTCTTTGGAAGTCATAAGAAGCCTAGAAAAATAAGGGTTCGTGAATTGGAAGCTTGGTTTGAGGTGGAGCAATTATTTGGTTCGTTATATATAGCCGAGAAAGGAGAAATTCACAAAGCTTGTTCCATTCGATCCAAACCAATTTTGGTATTTTTGTATCACTCTCTATACCTCATATGATCTGTATAAATTGATAAAAATGATCCATGCATCTTAATGTGGCCATACGAATTAATATAAAATTAAAACCCTAATTTTATGGAATTAGCTAAATCGGCCTAAATGAATTTTGTGTGACGAGTTATTATTTTTCTGGTCTTCTATGATGATTATGGAACCTATAAAAATTATTGGTGTAATTGTTTGAAGCTTGGAATAATTATTTGTGAATTAGTTGTATTTCGGATGTAATTAAAAGAAAAGAAATTCGAAAAAGTTAGGGTTAGGGTTTTTGACAATTTTGTGAGTTAACTACTGATATAATGATGCTATAATGATGATTTGATGCTTGGGAAAAATCTAGGGTTTGTATTATGGAATTTACATCAAAACCGATTTAATAATTTAAATGTAAAGGGGCTGTTTTGTAATTTTTGAAAATATGGGACCATTTTTGTAACTCTTGTAAATACAGTAGGATAATGGGAAAAATAATGAGAAGGACCATAGATGCATATTTTGAAAGTTTGGAACTTAAATTGTAAATATATATAATTATATATGTCGAATTATAAATTAATTAAATAGGAGGACTTGTTTTGTAAATTGTATAAATTGGTACTGATTTGTACAGGTCCTAAGGTGATGGATAAGTTATGTAAATATTGGAAGTTAAGGGTTGATATGATAAATGGAATTAAAAAGGATTAATTAGGTTAAATTAGAAACTTAAAGGACTAATTGTGTAAATACCTAATTCTTGGCTTAAATTAATGTTAAAGGACTAAAAGTGTAAAATCATGATACTTGATGGACTTGTGTACTTAATTGAGTAATTATGTGGTTTATATGTTAAATTGATAATTATAAGGATTAATTTGTAAATTATGAAACTTAAGGGTTAAAAATGTAAATACATGAAATTTGACTTTAATTATCTTGGAAGGACCAGAAATGTAATTTATTGATACTTGATGGGCTTGGATGGTTATTTGATGAATTACATGACTTATATGTTAATTATATGAATTAAAGGGCTAAATTGTAAATATTGTAACTAGAGGGGCTAAAAAATGTAAATATGATAAACTTGGCATGAATTCGACTTGAAATGATACTTGAGGGGCTGTTTATGACATTTTATATAGTCGTGGTGCTTGCATGATAATTATATATAAGTTAAAGGTTTAATTATGGTAATTATGAAATTAAAAGGGTTAAATGGTAACTTTTGAAACTATAAGGGTGTAAAGTGTAAATCTGATATGTTTGACTTATGTGACTTTTATATGAATGCTATGAGATGATTAGTTGCAATTATGAACCCTCAACTTGTTAAAATGACACTTTTAACCCTAATACATGTTCTGTGACCAAATGAAACCCTAATCTCAGAAGATGTCTGTAAAAGAAAATCTGTAATGCATGAGGCCATGAAACTTGATAGAATGTCATAACTAACTTATAAGAATATGCTAATAAGTGGAAACTTGCCTACTTTGGAAAACTGCTATTTATGGAAACTTTCTAAAAATGGAAACCTACTAAATCTGGAAACCTGCTAAAAAGAGGAAGTTACTAAATCTGGGAAGTTACTAAATATGGAAAGATGCTAAATCTGGAAAGCCTCTAAAAATGGAAAGATAACCTAAAAAGGAGTAATCTGATTTTAAATGAACTATAGAATAATTCTCGACTTCTAATCCGTCTAGGTTCTGCGAAGAAGGAGGAGTTCCTATTTCTGTCTGATGTTTTCTTGTGTCTGCTTTGTCGTCCGGTTGAGGTACAGATATTTTGACCTTTCAGTAAGGTTTCTCATGACTCATGATCCGTTTTCTCTACTCCTATTCTGATTTCTGATCTTGGTTCCTCTGATGTCTCTGGTTCATTGATATGATGTTTTGTATGAAAACCTTTGAGAATATAACTTGATGATATGGGACAAACCATGTGGAAATGATTTCTTTAAACATGATATCAGACTTGTTTCAAAAGGGAATTTAATTAACTCCTGCTAAAAACATTTTAGAGAAATACCTTTATGAAAATCATGTTTTTAAATGAAATAAAAAAAACTCCTAAAATCTGTTTTCTTATAAAAACTTTCACACTTGTAAACCTTGAACCATTGATATGAACCTTGCCACCTTTCTTCTGATATTTTCCTTTGTTTAGGATTCCCTATGCCATTGCTATGATCCCCTTTTCTGGTTGAACTTTTGTTATCTGAACCATTTACTATCTGAATTGCTATCTGAACCATTGATATTGAACTTATGAAATATGAACCTTGATATTAAAACCTGTTTTACTCTTATGAAACTTAAACCTTTTGAAAGATGAACTTCTGATTTATAAACCTTTTCAAAGGATGAACTTCTGATTTTAAACTCTTTTAAAGGATGAATTTCTGGTTTATGAACCTTTCTAAAGTCAAACCTCTGATTTATAAAACTGCTCATCTGATAAAATCTGACATATAAATATCTGATATGATCTATATAATCTGAATTTCTGATTTATCTGGACATTAAATTCTGATATGAAATCTGAACTTTTGTAAATTAAACATTGACCCATTCAGTATGAAACCCGGGCTATCACTAGGCATGGGGGTTCCATGTCCGTGTCATTGATGCACCAGTGACATGACTCATGTGTGGGTGAGTGATTTCTCACACCGTCCCTTTGATTATGGTCTGCATGTAAATGGGTGAGGGGCGAATGGATGCATCCTAGGTCTGTTATCTGTTATCTGATATCTGTTATTATTATCTGTTATATGGTGAATGCGGCTGTGTGTGCAATACACGTCCTTCACAACTCATTGAGGTCACCCCTCTGTTTACATCTGTTATTCTGAGGCCTTCCCTCTGGATTGCATATGAGGCTGCTACTGATATTATCTGATCTGTTCTGGGCACGTGGTTGAAATACTGAATATGAAACCTAAACTTAAACTTTATCTGGTACCTTTATATTTACTTTTACACTTAACTTATATTAAATCCTTACATTTACTGTTACACTTAACCTCTACGTTTATTTCTACCTTATTTAACTTTACCTTCATATTCTAACCATGTTACACCTTTCTGATACTTATCCAATGCAACATATTCTGTCTTTCTTTTCTGTTTCATATTGCTTTGTTGTTATATCTGTTCACTGAGCTTTTTAAGCTCAGCCGCGTTTTCTTTCTCCCGCGGCAGGTTTTTAGAAGGAAGTCGGGTTATGAGTGGAGAGTCATTGGACTTAGTGGACTTCACCTTGATAGCTATATTCTGGATTAGAGATGACTAGAAGAGATTTATGTTTCAGACATAGCATTTCATTGCTATCCTCTTTTGTAACCGTGTATTTCAGATTATTTTCCTTTGTAACCTTTGGAATTCTTTTGTATAACTTATGTTGTATGTCTGTATATGCTTTGATATGTCACCGTCATGTAGCACTTCTACCCTTGTCGGGTTGGGGTGTTACACTATTTTTACAATATTAAAACTACAAAAAGTTATGCAGGTGCATAACCTAAACCGGTTCTAAATCCGCCCCTGCATCCGAGTAACTTTAAAAACAAAAATAACTTATGATTTATACAGATTGTAACGATTTAATTTAAATATTGTCTGTGATCATCAATCCTAACAGTTATATCTTAACTGGGTGTACATATTGGAGTGTGCAAGCAACATATAGCTGGATATTATCCTAAGCATTTGGACCCCAAAATGTATCCATTGTTGCAGAAGAAGACACTGAAGCCCTCTCGAAAGCTGATGCAACTACTCTCCTATCATCTGTCGTAGAAACCGTCAACAACTCACTATCTTCACTATCCGCTTTCGGCATCACCCCACCGGTCACGAGTCTCGAAACTAACGAAGTCCTCGAAGCCATTAGTAGGTGCAACTCAACTGGAGGACCCACAGGCAGATTTTGGGTTTTAGATCCAGTTGACGGGACACTAGGGTTTGTGCGTGGGGACCAGTACGCTATTGCTCTAGCCCTAGTCGAAAATGGAGAAGTGGTTCTCAGGGTTCTTGGGTGTCCTAATTACCCAATGAACAAAGAATGGTTAAATTACCAAAATGGGTATCGTAGGATTCTTTCAAGTTTGACTAAATCGAGCTCAGAAAGTTGGGATAGTAAAGGATGTGTGCTTTACGCGAAGAAAGGTAGTAGAAAAGCATGGATATGATGCAACCATTATTCAACGAAGATAAGACATTCATGTGGCCAAACTCTGCTAGGCCAGTCAAAGTTTCTACTATCGATAATCCTGTTTTGGCTACGTTTTGTGAACCTGTAGAGAAGGCGAACTCGAGCCACTCGTTCACGCAAGGATTAGCTCATACTGTCGGGCTCAGGTACAAGTTCTTTGATCATAGTGGTACCCTGTTAGTATCAGTAACTTGTCATGATCACCAATGGATAAATCATTTTAGCTCTTTTAATATTCCAAGAACTGAGGTCCAACTAAATGAAGTTACCCATATGGGCATGCTATAACAGGCATCCAAATGGTAGATTTCTATATATGCATACTACTTGAATGGTTTTACATTGGTTACATGAAACTTTCTGAAATACTATTTAGCAAGTCGTAACATTTTACGATCACTGCTTAAAAGTTTCCTCGACAAATACGAATAACATGCGCTTGTCCGAGGACATGACCTCAGATAAGAAGGCGTGAAGAGATAGAATTAGGGTCTGCGGGTAGTCCCGGCTGGGTGCTTAGTAGGTTTGGGTGTTTTTTGGGTGTTAGGCTTTTTAGGTGCCCCTTTGTTGCCTTGCCCCTTGCGTTAGTTTGGTTTCTTGTTTTTGCTTTGCCTTTGTTTTAGGCCCCATGCGTTGCTTTGCCTTGCTTTTTGTTGCTCCCTAGGTTTGCCTGTTTTTTCTTGCTTTTGCTTTGCTGTAGCTATAGGCCCCGTGCGTTTTTTGTTTGTGTTTCATGCTTTTGTTTGCCTTGCTTTTGCTTGTTATTAACTGTCTTGTTGCTCTTTTTGCTTTTCCCTTTCACCCGCACACCTGCACTTGCCGGAGGTCTCATTGGAAGCAGTCTCTCTATTCCTGGGTGCATCCTAGGGTAGGGGTAGGATCTATCTATATTTTACCTCCCCCATACCCTGCTCCGGCGGGATTGGGTATGTTGTTGTTATTGTTTGTAAATACGAATAATCAGGATTAGCAGGGAGTACTAAATCATTTGGCAATTGCCATTATTTGATAGGCAACTATGGTCAAGACTTTCTATACTGTACTGGTATAGGGTACACTTTGGCAAATTATCTTGACTTGCCGAGGTATAACTTGCCTCCGATACATAAGATTTAAAAAAAAGAATTAACAAAAAAAAAAAAAAAAAAAAAAAAAACGCTGTTACACAAAAGATGGCAACAAGGGTAAATTAGAGACGATGACGTGATACTTCACCTGTTGTCCATTAACATGACTCGAACCGTTAAGAGTATCACAGTATTGGTGAAATACGCAGCGCCATCAGAGCTTCGTAGAGACACAGAGATATTTATGAAGTTCTGCAAGAGCTGGTTATAAAGAGAAGATATGGGATCATTGCTGGCCGGAGTTGTTTCAGATGCCGATGTGGACACGACAGCCTGTGGTCGTTGTCCACAGACGCTTGGTGGCCGGAGACTGACTTGCTCCTAAAGCGATGCCATGATCAGAAGCGAAAAAGTGTAGCCGCTTTTAGGGGAGTCAATTTAAGCCCTAATCCCGTAATTAAATTACTCGATCAAATATAAGCGCATAAATCGTTCCTTTTGTCATTTTATAGGTACTTTGGAAGAGGAAATCTGGAAAAAGAATGGCTATTTTGGAGCATCTTTTGGAGGCATAAAAGTGAAGAAACACGAGCAAAGTTGCTGCAAAATATGCTGAAAACAGTAACCTGACGGGCGTCACGCTTTGGAATGTGTACGGCGTCACCCGGCTTGGACAAAAAGATGGATACGAAGTATATTCACGAGACGCGCCCGCCAGAGACTTCTTCTGTGACGACGTCACGGGCTTTGTGACGCCTAGGCGGATCACGTTATGTGGTAAAGGGAGATGGCCTGGAAGAAATTAAAGGGGGAACGGCGTCAGAAAGATGGATATGAGGCCAGATCGCGAATTATAGTTTGGCGGGGCGAGGTGACGGCGTCAGCACTCTATAACGTGACGCCGTCAACTTGTAAAATCTATTATATCACTTTTCTAAATTTGTCATTCATTAGATGTGGCAACTTTTGGAAAAAAAAAAAACTAGCTCTGTATTCTACAGTATTTTAAGGGTTTTTCACGCCTTGAACCATTTTTTTTTTTTTGGGGGGTTGATGTTCAATAAAGAGTAAGTCTTCTTCCAAATCAGATACCAGTATCGTCTATGTGTTGTTTGATTTGACCTGGTTATCGCTTGTCTTTTACCAATTAACAATGCTAGGGCTAGGTCTTTCATTGTGTTTGGCTTTAGATGCTAATGAATACGCTTAGCTATTGATTATATGTTGTTGGTTTGCTTGTGATTAATTGTTGGTTGGCGTGAGTGCGATGTTAGGCTTAAGAAAACGTGGCCCCCTAAACGCTCCTATACTGCGTAACCCACTTGCTTGAACGTCTTAAGAAATAAGTGAATCGGGTGTGTAGCTAACGATTATTTGTTGTATTTAATGCATGAGGGAATTCTAATGATCCCAAGGTGTTAGGAGCTTAAATCGGGCTTCGACATGGATGAAGGGCTCGAAGTAGGAGCTTATAGAGTTACTGGGGAAGATCCGATGACACGGCGCGCTATACNCTCTGATACCAATTGATACGAACCGGATTGATAATAGAGATAAAAGAACAATAAAGATAGAATAATCGACGTTCGAGAGGTCGAATAAGCTCTCCCGATGGTTTATATTAGTGAGATAAACCGACTCCCCAATTGATTAACAAATCAATACTTTATATTCATTCCACATAATAAGAATTACAATCCTAATACCCTATTTATAATAGACTTAACCTAATGCCCTAACTTTCTCACCAAGAAATATAATAAAAGGAAAGTAAATAAACTAATTAATTAATAATAATAATAATACTAATAACGCTGGATCGTATCAATGTCAATCAGACCCTTCCCAGAAGACTTGGTCCCAGGCAATGAGCTCATGTCCCAAAGACCTAATTAGCCAAGAGTTTGGTTCATACCATGATCATTCTCAAAAACCTTCTATGACCAGTCAGCAAGTCCCGGTCGATAAAAATTAAATAATGCTCCACTCATAATGCTTTTTTGGTTTTCAAAATGGTTTAAAAAACTTATTTAAGGTTTAATACTTTACTTTTGTTTACAAAGTGTAAGATATCTAGTTTGATACTTACTATCTATTAGTAAGAGTTAGTATCAAATGAGAAGAATAAATAAAATGAGAAGGATAAGAAGAAATCACAAGCACACATTTCATATGCACCTACAAAAGTAGATGCATCTCCATTTGAAAATCTCTCAATTATTTGAAATGTGTGGCTAGAAATCCTTTTCATTTTTCTCATTTTAGTTTTTCTTCTCACCGATTAGTAACAGGATTAAGAAATAATGCTATAATTCAAAACAAATTTGCAAATATCGCGTAATGCTTCCTGTACTTGTTACTCTCCTTGTACTTGTACTAAAGTAGAAATAAACTAATAAATCAACTTTTTAAATGGTAGTTGATTTGCACATCAATTTTTTTTATTCTTGCACCACACCTTTTGCATTATGGTGTTGTACTGTGTGCTCTCTGTGCATTGCAATGTTGTACAAAATTGTGTGTTAATAAATAAAA
Source organism: Artemisia annua (assembly GCA_014162995.1). Lineage (NCBI taxonomy): Eukaryota > Viridiplantae > Streptophyta > Magnoliopsida > Asterales > Asteraceae > Artemisia > Artemisia annua. The sequence continues at coordinate 56,555 of LBNU01034384.1, read as the reverse complement.
TGGTGTGCCAATCACTCTCCTTTTTTAATAGGGCTCTTAATAGAAGTAATCATTACATAACATTCTCACATAGGGCTATTTTTGGCGCAGAGCTTTTTGAAACTTTTTGGAGCGGTGAGCAATGAGTTTTTTTATTTTTATTGTTCGTTTCGCAAAAGAGCGGTGAGCTTTGCTATTTTTTATGAAAACTCATTTTTTCAATGCTTCTTTAAGAAGTTGTGAGCGGTGAGCAGTAAGCTGTGGCTACAGCTCACTGCTACTGCTCACAGCTACTTTTGCCAAACATAGCCAGGGCCTGTTTTACAGGAGCTTTTTGCGGAGCTGTTAGCTTTTTGTTACAAAAATAATCTCCTCAAAAATAAGTAACTTCGTTTAGATACATTAACTTCAAACTTTTATTTCAAACAAATAGCTCCAAAATGAAAAGCTGATTTATAAAGCATTTAAAATATCTTGGAGCTGTTAAAACTTTAATTACAGATATACCTTCTAAGCATTAGTTTAAAATTATAAATATGTCCTTTTATGTCATTTTACATCTTATAATTTAGTTTAACAGCTAACTTACCAAACACTTTTATTTAAAAAATATACAGTTTGTAGCTCATGTTAACAGCTTTGCAGTTTACAGCTTATAGCTTATAGTTAACAGCTTACAGGTAGTTTGCCAAACACACCCATAGTCACATATTTTAAAAGAAGAATTGCATAAATAGCTACTAAAACTTGATTCAAAAATCAAAAATTGGACAAAGTAATATCACTATGGTGACTTAGCTTGACGAAACCTTATGCCCTTCTGCTTGATGTTGTTGTTCAAACCACCGTATGAATCCTTTAGCGTTTTAGGAATGCTCCTCATTATGAGCAAACGAGACCACAAAAGGAGCTTGTCCTTAATGACATCAAGTATTTTCTTTAACTAGATTTTAAGTATTACAAAGAAAATAAAATTAATAGTATCGAGTGGTTTAGTAACCCTCCAAACTCTCTTTCTATTTCCTTGTAATATTCTTCCCTTCTAATAGCCTATTCTTGCTAGAGTGTTAAGTTCAAATTGGGACCCTTATTTATGCATTAACTGGTTGTAGAGAATTATATTATGCTTTATCTTCTTGTATTGTAATTGTGTAAATCAATTATTTAACTGTGTCAATCACTTCCCTAAACTAAATACCAATGCAAGAATATAAAAGTAAAATGGTTTATTTATCTCGGGTAAAAAGCTAAACCCATAATGATGTCGAAAATGGAGGTTCGCCTCATTTGCGTTCTTTTATGGCACAATATTTATGTTGCTAAGGCCAAACGCAGTAAGAAGTAAACCAACTGATCCATCGACCAAGCGATCGATCGTCCCTTCTATAAGTGACGATCGCCTAGCGATCGATCCCTCTTTTTGTGTTTCGGTCGTGCAGATGATCGACAATCATCTCATATTTTGTGTGTATATTTATTTGTGTAAACGTTGGACTGAGCTAAAAAAATAAAATACAAAAATGAAATTGAATGTTACCGCCAAGTAACGTCTGATTGGCTAAAAAAAATTGAATGTTATCGTTTGGTAAGTTTGTATGCTAAAAGAATAAAAATATAAAAATATAAAACAAAATAAATATATTTTAAAATTAAAAAAAAAAACTTACCTATAATATACCTCCACATAAATCATAATTCAAACACTTCTCTCATTTCACAGTGTCTAAGAAACACACCAATTAAAAAGGGAACTGATTTGCACAGTTTCAGTTTTTGTTAGGACATTCAAATGTACAAGCAATTAAAGTAGATTGTACTTAAAGTACAACTGCCTGATACACATATTAGAGTGTCCCAATAAAAAATATAAGTGTGCAAATCATTTCCCAATAAAAAAACATGAGTTGGAGATGCAAAAAAGAAGAAATCATCAAGCATTGGAATTGGAGGAAAAGAAATTTAAACTAGAACGTCAAAAACTTGAATTTGAGCGGCAAAAGAAACGGGAAAAAGACATCAAATTCTATGTCACACCGATCGACCCATCATTGCCCGAACTACAACGACAAAAGCTATAGGAAATTAAGGATTCAATTAAGTCACGTTACGACTTACATTATTAGTTTAAGTTTTTTAATAAGTATTTTAATGTTTTAATTTTATTTGAATTGTTATGTAAGCTTTCAATTATTAATGAAATTTAAGTTTGTTGTTACAAAATGGTTTTTTTTTTTTTTTTTTTTTTTTTTTTTTTTTTTTTTTTTTTTTTTTGTCTGTATGTTTTTCACCGGACTAGCGTCAAACCGATTGTAATAGTAAAGATTCCCAAATAATCATATTGAGTGATAATATAATTTGTTCGCTCCAATTTTATTATGTATATGTATTTCTTGCTAAAATTCTTTGAAAATTGATTCATGTATGATTGTTAGTACGGAGCATCTTATTTTTCATGATATATAATCTTTGAGTCTGAAACGAATGTACCCATTTTAGCAAACGTATATCACCCTGTATACTAAAATGATATTTGGATTTGCCAAATTATGAAGAATAATTAAATTAAACTCCCAAGTGTGAATACGGTTAATAAGCTAAGGTGAATAAGTTGTCGTTAAAGTGTCATAAGCTGCCGGGCTAAAAGTTTCACTAATAATCTAGCAAGTCTGACAAAAGATAAATCTATCTGAATGTCATTTTTGCCTCGGCATACCTGGGTCAACGCACGAATATTGTACTCATTTAATTTGTTGAAAGTTTGTATATGGAGACATCATGCACCCTACAACCACAATCATTGCATTTACATTGGGAAGTTTATATATCAAGAGTTTTCACGCATCAGTATTAAAGTTTTTGATTACATGTATACACCAAGCATTTGCTAGAAACATGTCGTCATGTCATGTTCATTGACAATATGGCGAAAAATTTATGTGCCTTTTTCCCATTTAGTTTAGTTAAGGACATTAATAATAGTAAACTTTTTTTTAGTTTTAAGACCCACCATCACCATCCATTAAAGCCCTTTAACAGCTATATTCCAACAATTCCAAACCTTTATTTATTACCCCAATCAAACACATCATATATTATATTGGCTTTTATTAAATGAGCCCAAACTTAGGCTCGAGCTCGGGCTCGAGCTCGTTTAGGCTCGGCTCGTTCGAGCTTTTTACCGATCCGATCCCGAGCTTTTCACGAGCGGCTCGGCTCGTTTCCACCCCTAATCATACTTGAGCTATGATTAATTCATGACCCTTTAAACGAAATATGTTCTTAACTATTTTGAGACCAACAATATCGCCAATTCTTTGGTTTCTTATCATGCGAATTATTGTTTTTCATAGAATAAAATTTTAGTGGTTATGAGTGTCATGCAAGAATAAGTTACAAATCAAGAATTTGGTTTACCGTTTACCTCTTAATTAAAAAACAAGTTTTGACCACCCATATATGAGGAGGTAATTCTGTTAATATTCTCTATTGTAATTTTTCAGTCTAAAATGAATGGAATAATGCTTAGCAGACAAGCTATTCTTTATGCCTTTAATTGAATGGTAGTAACTATTATGGTTATATTATACGCTGTCCATGGCCATTCAAACGAACGACTTTAATTTTAATGGAAGCTAAGAGTGCGTTTGACTAGAGAAAATGTTTAATGTTTCTATTTTTAATTTTGTAAGTAAAAAAATAAATAAATAAAAATAAAAAAAATGATAAAAGTTTTCACAAAACGTAAAAAAACCATGTTCATGTGACATTGTTTTCTATTTTAAATAAAAGAAAGGGAATTACGACAAAAACACAAACAATATGTTTCGTAGTTTCCGCTTCTTAAATTAAAAATGCATGTTCTTATGTAGAGAATATGTTAAATTTGAAATATGTTAAGAAAATTTTGAGTTAAACGTAATCTCTATTTTTTTTATTTTCTTATTTTTTATTTTTTTTTCCAACTAAACGTAGTTAAAGGTTTGTGTCGTATAAACTGAAAGAAAATATCTCCAAATTTACATAATCGCACAAGGTTAGATACTTTTGTTGAAGTAAATGCCACCTAATACTCCCCCAATCACTCCTTACCAAGTTACAGCTATGTTCCAACATTTTACAACTGTTTTTTACCATAATCAATAAACATCGGCACGTTAATTGCACTTGCCCGACATTCTACAGGCATTGTTCATGCCCCAAAACCAACTTTTTACCACAATATAGTGTAAGTAACACCTAAAAACATAAACTTTAATAGAGAATAATCAATTAAATAACAAATACTAATCGATCACTAGCTACATTAGAAAAAAATAAAAATAAAACTAAAATAATGACTATCAAAATTTCTAGAATAGCTAGATTAAAAACCACGACAAGTCGGTTTTTTCAACACGGGTTTGTTTCAGGAGGAACAAAGAACCCTGCGTCCAGTTTGTTGCGACAAACTGGACAAACAGGGTTCTTAGCAAGCCAAGTATCCGCGCATTGCAAATGAAACCCATGGTTACAACCAGGAAACATCCTAGCTTCTTGTTCAGGCTCCACATCGTCCAAACACACAGCACATTCATTCCCTAACACCAAATCTTTCCCTTTAGCGATAGGTAACTTTTCTAGCTCGCCTTTTGATAAGCCATTTTCGGTAACAGGCTTTGTTATCGTATTCGGTTGCTGTTGGTGATAACGAGCCGCGTAACATAGCAAACAAACGTAGACAATAAAAACGAGACTCATGCCAGTACATGGGAGAAATAAGGCTAGGAAAACTGATAGCTGCATGATGTTTTTGTGTTGTGTGTTTTTTGGTTCTTGTGTGTGAGCGAATGAAGAGAAGTGTGAGGAGGGTTTTATTGGGGGTTTTTGTGTGGGCCCATGGTAAGTTTCATAGAAAAATGGTTCAAAATATTAAAGTACACCTCAGGATGTGTGATGTTGTTTGTTGTAGTACACAACTGGGGGAGTGCTTCATTTTGTGTTATTGGTTCTTTACTTCTTTTCTTGTGATTTTGTGTTTCAAGCTAGTATTAGGGTATTAAACGTTTGCCATAAAGCCCAAGATACATTTAATTTTAAACTAATTAGTAATACCTACCAAATACATTGCTACTTAATCAATTATTAGGGTGTGTTTGGCACGGGGCTTATGGGGCTTAAGTTTTTAAAATAAGCCCGGCTTATAATATAAGTCTCGTTTGCCACGGGGCTTATGGAAGGGTTTATAAAATAAGTCGGCTAAAAACTTTAGCCTCATAAAAGACACTAAAAACTTAAGCCCGGGGTTTTTGAAGTATAAATTACTTATTTACCCATAAAAATATCTAATATATACATAAACTCATTTAATTATGTCCTTCTTAGTAATTTTGGAACAATAAGCCTCAGCCCTAGCCCATTTACCAAACAAGTTTATAAAAATACAAATTTTAATTTCGGCTTATAATATAAGTCCTAGCCCCAACCCCAGCCCCAGCTCCAGCTCCAGCCCCAGCCCCAGCTCCAGCCCATTTCGCGAAACATACCCTTACTCAAAAGTCAAAACCCCATCATTTACAAAACCCGTCTAATTTGGTGCACAAAACGCTCTTCTTAGGCATCAAAGTTTAGGTAACATATTCTCATTAGTCTATAAATTAATTATGTATAATTATGGTGCTCTAAATGATCCGTCATAATAATAATAATAATAATAATAATAATAATAATAATAATATTATTATTATTATTATTATTATTATTATTATTATTATTATTATTATTATTATTATTATTATTATTATTATTATATGATGCACATATATGGGTGAACACGTGTTTTATAACACATTTAATATATAGTGCACAAAATGCTCTCTTTGAGCACCAAAATATAGGTGGCACCTTCTCAATGGTCTATAACTTAATTATGATGCTCTATATGATCTATCAACTTTTTTTAATATATGGTGAGCAAATATGGTACACATTACGAAGAAACTAACATTTTTTCCTCCATAAGATTTTAGTAAAACCATCTATCTATGTGAAAATTCTGAAGTTTTTTAGTTATAAGACCCAAGGGCAAATTTGTAATTTTTAGTTCTTAAATTTAAATTTGAACCATTAGTCATTGTCATTAAATATTTTGCACTGTTAATCCTTTTTACGTTAACAATTTGCACTAAAAGTCATTATTTATAATAAAACTAACAAAGAGACTTTTCTTATATACTATAAGCAATATAACAACATATTTCTAGCTAATCCAAATTTTGAGGTGTTACATAAGAGTACCCATAATAAAGGTCCCAAGACACGTCGAAGACCTTTGGAGGACACATCTTCGTTATTACACCCCCTAGACTCGTTTTTTAAGCACGAAATTACAAAATTCCTTCTCGCACAGACCGAGTTTGGTTCAATTTTTGACCTTTTGGCATTTAAGTAAAAAAAATCTTTAAAAGTTTATATAATTTATCCCTAAAAATACCCTAATACTCTTTTATTTTTATTCACACTTTTAAACACATTCTTTCTTTATACACTCTAATTTTCTCATCTAAAAATAATGTTTGGAAAAACTCCCAAAATCAAAACACCGAAAATATGTCGCCAACAAAACTCTCCAACACCAATTTTAATTTTCGTTTGGATCACTCACCAACCGTTAATTTTCAATCCAAAAGTTTTGTATACAAACCACTAGAACAATAACAATAACATACATACCCAACCAATCGTTCATATACCCAAAAATGTACAAACAACAAAACAACACAACTTGTATCACCCAAAAATATTTCGCAATTCATCGTCACTACCAACTCAAAATTCTCAACATTATTCTCCAGTTCACCCTTTTAATGTTGATGACGTTTAAGATTTTGATCCATTTTTTTATAGTCAACACAACTCTCCTTTTAGAACAAGATCAAGACAACTCTCCCGTCGAAGAAGTGGTGGTCGTAAAAAAGAAGGTGTTAAAAAGACGTAGAAAAGGCAAGACGAGTACAAAAGAAGAGGATAGAGTTCCATGGACCGAAGGAGAAGAGTTGGAATTGTGTAAATCTCGGATCAACACGTCCGCAAATAGTACCAAAGGGAATGTTCAAAATAGTCATGCGTTATGGACAAATGTGCTAGAATAATTTGAGAGGGAAACGGGGAAATCGAGAAAATGCTATGATGCCCTCAACTGCAAATGGAAATTGCAAATTCATCCCAACATTGGTCAATTTTTTGGGATTTACGAAAATATAAAAAACAAGAATCATAGTGGGTTATATGACCAAGGGATGTTCGATAACGCAATATCTGAATATCGTATAACTTATGCTCAAAACTTCACACTTATTGAGTCGTGAAAACTTTTGAGAGAACATAAAATTTAGCAAGAGATAGAAATGCCAAAGTTTTACAAAACCAAAGCCGATGCAAACAAAAAATCAAAGACATCGAAAACCACCTCATTCAACACATCAGACTCAGCTCATGGAGGTTTTAACCTTAACCACGAAACGAATGATGCAGAAGAGGAAGAGGTTCGGGAAGTTCGACCAATGGGCAGGGATAAAGCTAAAAAGAAAACGTCATCCTCATCAATTTCATCCGAATCTTTAGTTATTGCTCCCGCATCATTTGTTGATATGTTGGGCACTAAATGGAAAAACGTCCACTCGAGTCTCTTTTCCAAAAAGTACGAAGACCGTGACTCTTTTATTGAAATGAAGCAGCGGCAAATGAAAATGTAAGAATAAAAGTTTCAATAAAGGCAAGAAGAAATTGATCTACAAAGTTAAATGTTCAACTTTTAACAAAAATAAAGTAAAAAAAAAAATAAAATAAAATAAAAAAAAAAAAACAATTTGTTATATCATAGTCACGATGACCATTTGACAGGAAGACAACGAAACAATGCTGAAGATGAAGCAATAAATAAAAGAGAAATTTAATTTAGACTATTAGTTTAAAAGAGAAATTTTTAATTTTCATTGCAATTATTATTTTTTTTTAATTTGAATTATTAATGTAATGTTTTTTTAATTATTAATGAAATTTTAATTTTAGTGTTTAAAAAATGAAAATGAGAAAAAAAAATATATAAAAGTTAATAGTGAAGTTGGTTGCAGAGAAAAAGTTAACGTGACACTAAATTGGCGATGTTAAAATTATTTGTGGTGCTCTCTTACTAGCACTAGTCTATGAGTATTATATACCCTGGAGCCGTCTTGCAGGTGTTTTGGGGAAAAGCTACAACATTAGTGCTTTTTTCCTATAACAACATAACCCACCACAACACTAAAACCACCCCTCTCACATATAACAAAGATTTTTGTGCCGTCGTACACAATAGAAAAAAGAAAAAGAAAAAAAAGAAAGAAAACTGGAAAACGCCAGCCACGGTGTGGCGCTGTCCGGTTGCGTTTTCCAAGACTATCTCAGCTGGTCACGACGGCTCAGGACGCGAAAACGCACGGTGCATGTGAAGCCATCACGTTGCATTTTGAAGGAAAACGACACTCTTGGCGCAATGTAATTAGGCCTTTAAGAGATTACATCATACCAAATATACAAAATTTAAAGACCCAAGCACATAATATGAATTTATGTGCACGGTGCATGTGAAGCCATCACGTTGCATTTTGAAGGAAAACGACACTCTTGGCGCAATGTAATTAGGCCTTTAAGAGATTACATCATACCAAATATACAAAATTTAAAGACCCAAGCACATAATATGAATTTATTAAAAGATTTTTCTAACTTGTGTACTAAGACACATGTTAAAAAAAGGTCTCACAACCTCAATGTCACCCTCTGAATTGTGAGTAAGTGGTGTGAAGCCAAATGCTGGAAGATTATGAGAATCAATCAATGACTACTGAGCAGCCTGAGTGTTATACATAAGCTGTGAGACCCTGTTTAAAATGTTCATTTGAAACACAAGTTATAAAAACCTTTTACTAAAAAGTTTTTGTACAAAATATTCCCAATAGGTCAATAGCTATACAGCATTACAGCTTAACCAATGAATCATCATCTAAAATAGTTGTAAGTTTGTAACGCACTTAATGGGGTATGTGATTATTTCGTGAAGAAGCATTAAGAAAAATAAGAAAGAAAGTGATGTGTAGTCGTGAGAAACAGGAAAGCTTTTACGAAAACAAAAACTCAAACACTGATATTGTTTTGTCGCTTCCAAAATTTAACGGCACTGACCACCCCGTTAAAACTTTTTCTTCATAGTATAATGCACTAAAAAAATGCAAGTCGTTAGTTTATTTTAAGTTTGTTTGTATCTTACGCGCCGTTCATTGGAATTGCTTTTCCAATATTCCCACTTTAATCTTCGTACAAATATTCATGCTACTTTTAAAACTCCAAACACAACATATAGTAGTGCTTTCTTGTAGCTGTGTTTTCTTGTATCAAATGTATATATATTTTAGAATACTGTTTGCAGCAAGCATTGATAACCAATAATGCTAGCAGGCCTCTAAGGAGAAATAAAAATGCTGAAATGATAGACTTAGCTACACGACACGCTCAAAGCATTTAAACAACGGCACCCAAGGAAGAACGCCTACATATGAGATGGAGGAACCAAAGAAAACTAAGATGCAATCATTCAACCGGTGCTCGCGGGACTTGAATCAATTATTTGATGAGAATCTATTCCTATGAGCCAGATGTGAAACCCATTAAAGAGGCAAACTTTGCACCCAATTAAGCAACGATATCCTCATGATGAATCGCCTCCTTCTTGGAAGTCGCATAAAGAATTTTAACTTGATTTAACCATATGTCTTGTATGCTAAAAATAATACTTACGTAAGCAACCGATTGTGAATAAGTTCGAGTTAACATATATAAACCTTATAACACCAAACGGAAAATGATACTCCGTATTGAATGAAATGAACCATTTCTCTTGAGTCTTGGACTTAGGCTAAGCATTATTGAAGGTGGTGATGGCACCACACGCTGCACCTCATAAAAACCAAGCACCATTGCACTCAATGGGTGCATCTTCATCCTTTTTGGTGGTGGTGACCACCAAACAAATATCAAGGGGAAAAAAAAAAGAAAAAACGGACAGATTTGAACATTAAACATGTAGATTTAAAAAAAAAAAAAAAAAAAAAAAAAAAAAAAAAACCCCACCTTCATAAACTTTAAGTACTCTCGTACCCTACCATTTTTATATACAACTTCTCATTATATCTTTATATTTACTCTCATTGTATCATTTAAAAAGAAAAAAAAAAAGAAAAAAAAATTGTTCAAACACCCAATTCAAAATTTCGTTTCGATCCTTCACCACAGGTAAACATCGTCGTTTATGAAATGAAAAAGTCAGACCACGACACCTTTTTTTAGATCGAAAGGCCATTAAGAAATGGAAATGCAACAAAAGAAGTACAAACTAAAACAACAAATGTCCGTCATGCAACACCAAGAACTACGACAAGATGACGAATTGTGCTATATGAGCCCCGTTAATTCCTTGAGTGTAATCCACCTCGAAAAGGTGTTGCAAATGAAGCAAACAATTATAGAAAAATATAATTTAGATTATTAGTTTATGTTTTAATTTCGTAATTTTATGTTTTTAATAATTAATATAATATTTTAAATTATGAATAAAAGTTTAATCTAGTTTTTAAATAAATTTGTTAAGACAAAATTACACGGATGGTCCCTGTGGTTTACACGTATTGCAAGTTTAGTCCTTAAGTCAAAATAAGTACACCAGACATCCCTAATTTTGAAACCTTTCACCCTTTTAGTCCCTAATTTGGATGGGCCGTTAGTTTATATGTTAAGTTATTTGCACCGTTAGTCCTCCGTTAATATTTTTTGCACCGTTAGTCCTCATTTTCTAAAAAAAAGTCCTCATTTTTTGCACCGTTAGTCCCTCCGTTAATATTTTGCACCGTTGTCAATCTTTTTACGTTTTCGTCCGTTTTTTAACGTTCTCGTCCGTTTTTTTAACGTTTTCGTCCATTTTTTTCCGTTTTTGTCGATCTTTTTACGTTTTCGTCCATTTTTTATGTTCTCGTCTGTTTTTTAATGTTTTCGTCCATTTTTTACGTTTTTGTAAATCTTTTTACGTTTTCGTCTATTTTTTTACGTTCTCGTCCGTTTTTTTTTTATCGTTTTCGACCATTTTTTACGTTTTCGTCCATTTTTTTTTTTCGTTTTGCCGATTTTTTTATTTGGTAAGTATACTAAAAGAAAACTAGACATTTGATAAAAATATTTATGTATCGATTTTAAATTACGATTTTGATCCCTTTCTGGTCTGAGTCATCAAAAGTGTAAAACATGAAGGTTGTCCGAAATGATGTTTTACATCAGGAATCACGAGATTTTAACCTGAAAAATGCAAACAAGGGCTGTTTACTACCAAAATTTAAGTCATTTTCGTTCGTTATCATTCGTTTGTTATATATCAAATCGGGCTCACCGGCCAGTGTATATGTCTTAGAGGAGAAACTATATGAACATCTTTACCTTTTCTTCCGTTTTTTCAAATAAGTTTGATGATTTACACAAGTACAAAATTTACAAAAGTTTATAAGTTATGAATTTGGTAAAAAAAAAGTTTTGGTAGTAAATAACCCTTTTTTTGCATTTTCTGGTTAAAATCTCGCGAGCCTTGATGTAAAATACCATTCCAGATAACTTTCATGTTTTACACTTTTGATGATTCCGACCAGAAATGAGTCAAAATCATGATTTTAAATCGACACAGAAACATTTTTATCAAATGTCAAATTTTTTTTTTAGTATACTTACCTAATAAAAAAATAGGCGAAAACGGTAAAAAAAAAAAAAGGCGAAAACAGATAAAAACATAAGAAAACAGACGAAGACGTAAAAAAGCAGGCGAAGACGTAAAAAAAGCGGACGAAAACATAAGAAAACAGACGAAAACGTAAAAAACAGATGAAAACGTAAAAAACGGACGAGAATATAAAAAAAGCGGACTAAAACGTAAAAAAGCAGATGAAAACATAAAAAATGGACGATAATGTAAAAAACGGACGTAAACGTAAAAAAATGGACGAAAACATTAAAAAACAGACGAGAACATAAAAAAAATGGACGAAAACGTAAAAAGATCGACCAAAAAGGGAAAAAAATAGACGAAAACGTAAAAAGATTGACAACGGTGCAAAATATTAATGGAGGGACTAACGGTGGAAAAGATGAACTTTTTTAGAAAATGAGGACTAACGGTGCAAAAAATATTAACGGAGGACTAACGGTGCAAATAACTTAACCGATAAACTAACGGCCCATTCAAATTAGGGACTAAAAGGGTGACAGGTTTCAAAATTAGGGATGTCTGGTGTACTTATTTTGACTTAGGGACTAAACTTGCAATCCGTGTAAACCACAGGGACCATCCGTGTTATTTTGTCATTTGTTAAAAATGGGTTTTGTGGTGGGTTTAGTCGTGAACATAGCACCCAAAGGGTGGTAAGTTTGATGGTGTGCTAAATGGTGATGTAGCGCTGATGTGTAGGTGATGGATTTGATAAATACAGTGAGTAGTATTATAGTATGGGGTGATTGGCTGAGCTTATGAGTTCGGCTTATACTTATGTTATATAAACGGCTTATTACTTACATATCATAAGTTTTGAAGCCCATGTTTATTGTTTGTATTATTTAATGTTTAATAAGCTTATTTATAAGTTTTAGTGTTTAATTTGACTTATGTTTGAATGATGAAAAAAAAAGTTCAAATGTTTGAATAAACAAATATTAAATATCACGACACGATCTTTGTTTCTCAAAGGTTATGGAGTTGGATTTGATAGATGATATGAGCCCACCAACTACAACCAATATATCAAGGCAAAGATTTGCCACTATTTTTTGTATCCAGATTTTCAATTACGTATGATCGATTATTAAACGTGGAAGAAAGGAAATGAACATGTTAATCATGGAAAAGAGGAAAGGAAATGAATACCTGATGAGATGTATAGACGGAGACATAATTGATGACGTATAGTCTACATTCGGGTCACGAAACCGATTAGTAAACATTACTAACATTTAAGCCCATCACGTGTAGGCCGCCATAACAATAAATGGACTACCATTTAGACGGTTTGGGCCCACAAGGCCCAAGCCCAAAGTTATTTATGGATTGGATACGGGATATCTCTTAAATAAAAGAGATATATACCAAATATCCGATATCGGCGGATACGCCGAAGATTGGGGAATACGAAACCAACAAGGATTTCGTGTCTATATATAGAGGGCACTATAGCTCTCACAAAGGTACGACTTACAAACCCTAAACTCTTCACAACCCTTAATTTGATTACTTACTCTCACGCCGGAGGATAATCGGGGGAGACAATCCCTCGATAAGCCTAACGGTGTTTGTTGCTTTCTTAGTGCGCAGGTCCCCAAGCAGTAATATCTAATTGATACGAGAACAGGAACCCAAACAAGGAACGCCCAACTTTTGTATCAACAAGTGGCGCCATCCGTGGGACCCTACACTAAGAACTAGGATGACGAAACACAAAAACTCAAACCAGCGGACTCCGCAGTTGGACAAGACACGCAGTGACCCTCCGAGGAGGAACTACCCAAATCTGACCTCTAGGCAAACCACTGGGACAACCAGTGCGCCTGGTCACATAGAGTTGGAACCAACCCCAACTCTCCCGACAGTGGAGTTACCCGCTGCAAATACTCAGACCGCTACAGTGGTCCCAAACACTGAGGATCTCCAGCGCAACCTCTTCAACACTCCTCACCAGACGGCACCCGCTGTGGACAACACGGCACCGCCAGGCGCGCCTGACCGAGAAAGGAGGATTAACTTAGAAGAAAACATCACTGCGCCGGAGGGAGATACTCAGGAGGCAACGTTAAAAAATTTCGTATCACGAAATTATGAAACGTTAAATAACCTCCTGCAAGAGGAGACAAGAAGAAGGTTAAGTCAGAACTTACACGCTCGACTTGACTTCAATGGAACATCCCCGCCGCGCTATATAGAGCGCGAGAACAACGAGAGGCGCACCGATGTCCACGCTAGGCTTGGTACGCCATCCAATTCACAGTACTCGGAGGAACACGAAGACAGCGAGAGACGCATTAACGTCCACGCTAGGTTGGGTGGTCGCAGAGTCCGGGATAGACTTAGACGACGGCGCTCACCAAGCGAGGGTTCTTCTAGATCTGGAAACAGAAGAATTCACGACAGATTGGGTAGGCGAGTTTCCCCAAGTGAAAGCCTCTCAAGCTCAGACTCCGAGGAAAAACGGCGCAAGCGCCGCAGAAGAGACGATTCTTCCTCAAACAGCTCCTAGGACAACGAGGATAGCGAGACAGGACACTGGAGGTCCAGAGGAAGACGTAGCGAAGAAGAAGACGATGACATATCCCTTCCTTGGCGTCGCCAAAAGGTTGATGCGTTCACAAAGCGCATCAGCGACTATTCTGACCACAAGAAAAGGCGCATGCCTTCTAATGTCAAAACATATGATGGAACAGGTGATCCTGATGATCACCTAAAAATTTTCAAACCGCTGCTAGTATCGAAAATTGGCCACAACCTGTGTGGTGCCATATGTTTAATTCCACATTAGTAGGAAATGCGCGAACTTGGTTTAGCAAGCTTCCATGAAGAAGCATAAAAGGGTATGAAGAGCTGCGGAAAGCGTTCCGCGTAAATTTCACTCAAAGAAAGAAGTGCGCCAAAGACCCGGTGGAATTGGCCAGAGTAAGACAGCGCCAAGGGGAATCAACGAGCGCCTACATGGAACGCTTCAAAGACGAATGCATAAACATGAAGGCATGTCCTGAAGTACTAAAAATTTCAGGATTCATGAATGGGATTAACAACCAAGACCTAATCAAAAAATTAAATGATAAAGTTCCCCAAACCTTTGATGAACTGATGAAGCGCACAAGGTCTTTCATCCCAGGAGAAGCCGCCGCCGCGGATAGCAAGAAAGGATATTAAAACTACAGACCGCAAGAACAGTCAAGGAGACAATCCAATGACCATAGCGGTAATCGTAACAAGAGCTATCGCAATGATGGAGGCGCACGGGGGAACGACAAGTATACCCCGTTGACAAAAACTCCTAGAGAGATATTCGCAACAGAAGGAGCAAATTTCCCTAAACCCCCACCAATGCGCACTCCAGAAAGAAAGCGCACAAGTAATGGGTACTGCGACTATCATGGACAGAAAGGCCACACAACGAATGAGTGCGTTCAGCTACGCCAACTAATTGATAAATTAGTAAAAGAGGGCAGGATGGACCACTTAGTCAAGAATATTAAAGAAGGGAAGGATAAGCAAAGAACCGGGGATAAGAAAGAGCCACCTACAGATAAGGCAGACACAATTTACATGATACAATCATGGCANNTGGAATCCTTATGTGGATACCCCTTCAAATGCTTCTTGGACGCATACAAAGGGTACCACCAAATCCAAATGGCTAAGGAAGATGAGGAAAAGACAGCTTTCCATACAAGCCAGTGCGTCTATTGTTACACGAAGATGCCTTTCGGACTAAACAATGCAGGTGCCACCTACCAGCGCTTAGTGGATAATGCATTCGAGAAGCAAGTTGGTCGCAACTTGGAAGTCTACGTGGATGACCTAGTCATAAAGAGCCATACCGAAGATGAAGTAGTACGCGACATTGAAGAAACATTCAAAACACTACGAAAAATAAATATGAAGCTGAATCCTAAGAAGTGTACTTTCGGCGCTACAGAAGGCATGTTATTAGGGTACTTGATAGAACCGGATGGCATTAAACCATGCCCCGAGAAGACAGAAGCAGTCATTCAACTTCCTTCACCACGCACGTTAAAGGAAGTCCAATCCCTGAATGGAAAGCTAGCCGGTCTAAACAGATTCCTATCCAAATCAGCAGACAAATCCCTACCACTCTTTAAAACACTCAAGAAGTGTACAAAAAAGGGAGACTTTCGCTGGACTACCGAAGCGGAGGAAGCATTTCAACAGCTTAAGCAAACAATAGCAGCGCTTCCCAAACTAGTTGCACCCCGACCAGGGGAAGAATTGATAATGTACTTATCCGCAACCCATGGGGCAGTAAGCGCAGTGCTATTGACGGATAGGAACTCTGTACAAACACCTGTTTACTTCGTAAGCAAAGCGCTTAAGAAGACGGAGACAAACTATAGCCCGATGGAAAAGTTGGTACTAGCGCTAGTATTTGCGGCCAAAAGACTGCTCAGATACTTTCAAGCACACCCCATAGTGGTGATCACAGATCAACCCATCAAGCAAGTCATCTCCAAACCCGATGCGTCTGGACGATTGCAGAAGTGGAGCGTATTGCTAGG
>LBNU01034384.1:18150-36856 GCA_014162995.1 Artemisia annua | reverse complement strand
CAGAGAGTCCACCTTATCGGTGTAGCACTGAAGATCACCTTTGCGCTTCGCAAAGGTGACCCACCCATTCAACCACGTCGTATGGTATAACGCGCGGAATAAATGGACAGTGGGGAGAATCGCTAACAAGCGACAGTTAATCTCAAAGTTAGATATCTTGGCAGCGCCAAGACAGTGCAACTGAGAGATGTGGAGCGAATAGAAGTTGAGTATATCACTCAGGAAGACGGATATGGGTACGCGCTGATTTGCATACTCGAAAAAGCGCGTGTACACCCCAACCTTCCCAAAGGGGAAGTCCGCAATGGTATCATTGGGACCGGGCACCTCTGGGTGCACGCCTAATGGGATATAATAGTCCGAGGTGAACTGCGTCAGCTAATCCTCGGACATATCGGAATGACAGTAGTGTAGCTGGATAACCATTCTTTCTAAATACTATGCGTACGCGCTGATTACCTAGTGTATAGAAGTTGTTTGGAAAGAAGTTGGGAAACTTTTGAAAATGGAGGAAAACGCTTTTTACTGTGATAATCACAGTAAAAAGTGGAGGGTGGTTATATAGTATTCCACTTACCACAAATGAATGACACGTGTAACCCACTAACTCGAATCGTGT
This sequence comes from Artemisia annua, assembly GCA_014162995.1. Taxonomy (NCBI): domain Eukaryota; kingdom Viridiplantae; phylum Streptophyta; class Magnoliopsida; order Asterales; family Asteraceae; genus Artemisia; species Artemisia annua. The sequence continues at coordinate 36,237 of LBNU01034384.1, read as the reverse complement.
GGCTGGGAAATGAAACGGTACAGACACGTGGATAGCCTCCCCATTTACCGAGGTACCTAAAATGCACTTTTTTGGACTAGATACATCCTACGTGTGTTTTTGGCGGTTTAAATTCGAATGTTTCCCGCGTACGCGTTGGGAATAATTTGGCTATGGATATTAGTCTAGCATCCGCAAGTTTTTACCCTGCGCACACTAGACTGGGGGGACATGATGACGTATAATCTACATTCGGGTCACGAACCCGATTAGTAAACATTACTAACATTTAAGCCCACCACGCGTGGGCCGCCATAACAATAAATGGACTACCATTTAGACGGTTTGGGCCCACAAGGTCCAAGCCAAAAGTTATTTATGGATAGGATACGGGATATCTCTTAAATAAAAGAGATATATACCAAATATCTGATATCGGCGGATACGCCGAAGATTGGGGAATACGAAACCAACAAGGATTTCGTGTCTATATATAGAGGGCACTATAGCTCTCACAAAGGTACGACTTACAAACCCTAAACTCTTCACAGCCCTTAATTCGATTACTTACTCTCACGCCGGAGGATAATCGGGGGAAACAATCCCTCGATAAGCCTAACGGTGTTTGTTGCTTTCTTGGTGCGCAGGTCCCCGAGCATTAACATCTAATTGATACGAGAATAGGAACCCAAACAAGGGAACGGCCAACTTTTGTATCAACAATAATAGTAATGAGAGTGAATTTGTAATTAGGGATGAGCATTTCGAACTGAATCCTGGAACCGAACTGGAACCGTACTGAAACGGTATCGGTTCTCGATATACGGTACTGTACCGGTATTACGAAATAATGAGAAAAAAAATCGGGACCATTAATTCGGTACGGGACCGGTACCAAATCGGGAAATTCCCAAAAAAAGGGAAAAACCAGATTTTCCGGTACCGGTACCGGTATCCGAATCCCGTTCGGTACGGTACCGGTACCACTAATTTATGCTCGGAAAAAAATCAGTACCACTAATTCTGTACGAGACCGGTACCGTGCTCATCCCTATTTGTAATGGAGGCATAACAATAATGAGACTTTATAGAAAAATGAAATAATAATAAATAAAATATATAAACATCAAATTTATCAAGTAAAATAAGGATAAAGTCGTAATTTGTTTGGAAGTATGTTGTATAAGTCAAAATTTTTATCAAAACGCTCACATGTAAGCTTATAAGACTATTCATATAATAGTCAAACTTTGGTTTAGGCTTATATGAGTCATATAAGCTAATACTCACTGTATAAGTTAAAACAAACACCCTTATAAGTACTTAATACCATGCGGTTAATTTATATCACATATAAAAAAAACACATTTACTTAAATTTAAATACTTGAAAATTTAAAAACCGAGTAATTTTGTTAGACCGGAACATCTTTATTTGTAAAAGGCAAAGCAATTTGTTAAATATTTACTCCATTAACTTTTTTTCACCCCCACTTAATCCACGGTCATATATATCTTCTATTTCATCTATACTATTATATAAAGCATTTAAGTTGTAAGCTTCACCCAAAATTAAGATAACGAGCTCCAATCATGGAGTGACATGTTTCAGTTCTCAACTAAAAATTCACCTTTATTTTCAAATTAAAATATTTTTTTATCTATTTACTTTTCTTGTAATCTAATTTCACCATATTTTTTAAAATTCTATATTTTGATATATTTTTATGAGTTTTTAATTTTTTATATTTTTTATAGGTTTATTTTATTTTCATTCAAATTTTTTACATTTTTAACCTTCATTTCAATCAATACAATTTTGATTTGTCAAAATCATATATTTTTTTTTTGGGAGGNGGGGGGGGGACTGTTTGACGGGTAAGAGATAGCGAGTGTCTTTCTATGTGCGGAAATAAGAATGTCATGGGAAAGCTACGGAAAACCCAAACAAACACATACAACTAACACATATACATACAGAGTGTTGTGAAACGAATTTAATAAGCGGGAAGAGTTGGACTAGCAATTCATTTACATATTTATAATATAGCTATGTTTATTGCCGCCGCTGTGCGCGGGTATCCGACTAGTTAATACTAATATATAACTAGCTACCGTGTTTCAGTTTTCACTTGAAAATCGCATGTTAAAAAATCCTAGAATATGATGATCGTTCCTCACTTCCAGCTATGTTTTTTAATAGATGTTGAAATTAGTGCGACTTTTCCAAGAAAATTACGATAAAGTGGCTTATTTTCCAAAATATATATTCTTGGACACCCACCATTAAACCCTTTTCCAGTATTCTTTGCTTCTTTATCAATTTTGTGTAATCGTTTGCAAATTTAAAAAACAAGTTCATATAATATATACTTGTTTACAAATGCAATATTCCGTCCTTCTAACTTTTTATCAAAATGCATAGGATGCGAGGGTAATGGGCCAATGGCAACAAATGCATCAAACCTATGGTTGACTATAATAACTAGAGTAAGTAGCTGTTTTTTTATAACTTGATAGGAAAAAATATAAATTTGTTTACTCTCAATATAAACATTAACACATTCTCGAGTATAAAATGAAAAAGAAGAAGAAGAAGAAGAAAAAAAAAAAAAATATAGTATAATATATATACTATATATATTATATAATATTATATATTATAATTATATATATTTATATATAATATATATTATATAATATATATATTATTTTTAAGTAGTATTTTAATTACTTATTTAGTTTATTATAGTTACAAGTAAAATCCTGTTAGGACACCTAATTCCTAATTTAATATTTACAGCAACAAGAATAGAACAGTGGGTCTACCCTTTATTTAGGTTGATATCTTTTCCTACAAGGACTTTTTTTTTTTTTTTTTTTTTTTTTCTTTTTCTTTTTTTGGGTGTGGTGTGTGCGCGCGCGCACTCTGGTGTGTGTAGTAGAGGGATGTTTTTTTCGAGTTTAATTTTTAAGAACTCTAGAAGCTTTCTTTGAGTTCTCATAATCGTCTGTGGCTTTTGATTAGCGATCCGTGTCAAAGTGATTTTCCAAAGTCCAACATTTCCATAATTTGAATCAAGATTTCGTCAAGCTGTTGGTTATCATACTCTTGGAGAAAGAATTCCGTAAACTTGAATTATTATCTCTTATGTAACTTTATGTTAGTTGTAGTTGTTTAATGATTGAATCTATACATTTTTCGGGATGGGTTATTGGTAACTCTTTAAAATACCACCAAAACTCTTTATTTATTTATTTATTTATTTTTTATTTTTTTTCTAATAATGTTTTTGTTATAAAACTGTGAAATTGAAAGTACGAAATAAAAAATATAAAGTTTAACAAGTCGAAAATATTAAACTGCTCAAAACTACGAAACAAAAACTGATAAAAAATTGTATTATATTCTCAAATACAGTTAGCCTAGAAAAGTTAAAAGTAGTAAAAAGTAAGGTAAAGAGGTCCTAATAACATACTAGTAACTTATATTTTTCTCTTCGAAAAGCAAACAGGACATAACATAGATAATGCTATAATCAATCAACACAATTACACCTCATGATAATTAAGGTTTAAAAAAAGATTTGTTATGATCACCTTGGCCACTTAATTATATAGTGTATGAAAATGCGTTTTTTGATTGCTAGTGCAGTCAAAACTTAAAGTAAAGCATTTGCCACATGATTGGCTTTTGTTAATAGTCAAATAAAATAGGATTATTTTCAAATATACTTTTTGTAGTTGTTGAAGCGTAAAAGACTACAAGTATTAAGTAGCTTTTTTATGTAAAGAGTTGCATTAATTTTACTCTTGAGCCACTGTTTTTGATCGTCGTTGATCCACTAACTAAAGATCATTTCAAGTGTTTTTTCTACCATCACTCGTGTAACCCCAATCAATCTCGCACTCATTGTGTTATGGTTTTAAAATCAACATTACTTGCATCTGTATATGGACTATTGTTACATCAGTGTACCTCTATTGTTGCAATGATGTACAAAGAAATAAATGGCATTTTGGTTCGATGACGAGCAAGTGATGGCCATTTAAGAGACAAAACGATAGTGGTTTGCGTGATCTTTAAAATGTCACTTTTATGCTTTGGCTGGCATGTGGCAATGATGCTAAAGACATATGTGATATGGTGCCATGAATCCCCTGGAATATTGTTTTACTTCTTTTGCAAATAATGGGACATCAAACCACAGCTTCCGGGAAGTTGTTGCTATGGTAACTTTGGTGCAAAACGTTAATTTTAGGTTCCTTTTTCAAGATATTTGGCGAATCTGGCTTTTATGATTGAAAAATTCACTCTTATATACTAACGAACCTTTTGTTTGTAATATTCCTTATTTAATAAAGCAACTCAACAAGTTTAAAACGTCGATGGAGCCGAGAGCCTGAAATTATGACAATGGAAACCCGTAAAAAACATAGATGATGATATATATCAGTTGTGCGAAATTGTACACATGGTAGTCGACAAATCGACATTATTGACTTCGAGTGAAGTGTATAACTATAAGTTTGAAAGGCATTAGAGCAAGGATTAACTTATCGAGTGTGAAGTGTATAAGCTTGAAAAAGAAACTAGAGTGAGTATTTTTGAGGCTGAAGTGTATATAAATTTAGAATAACAAATTTAGAGCACGGATTTTTGAGGCACACGTTTGAGATGAATAAAAACACAATACAAGAACATCCTAAACTTCTAATGACCATTACGTGACATGAACAATTAACAAAAAGAGACTTAAGTATTATGTGATTTAAAATAGATACTATAGAATGAGGGTTATCATTAACTCTAAGAGGATGGGTACGACGACATGATATTTGTGTGCCGTTTGTGTCAAATTAGCGTCACATCGGCATTTCACATTCACACAACAAAAATATCCCTCCTTCATATCACAAGCCGTTTCCAAGTTTTTTGAGCCCCATAATTTTTTTCTTCAAAACAAACTAAATTTTCATTCATAAAAATAAAAATATAAATTATAATACGAAAAATAATCATAATATACAAATTATAATCTTGTGATATATTTAACCCCGTAAAAATTAATAGTCGAAAATATAAACATATACCACTAAATATTATACCATTAACAGAAATTCGGTTTATGAATTGCAATCGGAGTACTCAGCCCACTACCCAAAACTGTTAGTTAGCCCAAGTGAAAATAATATAGCCGAATATGCAAATATAAGGCCCATCTTCATTTAACCTACAGGGATATAAGTAGTATATCGACCGTAGTTTTTCTCACAAACAAACCCTAATTCCACTAATAAAAAAACGCAGTCATCTCCCACACTTCTTGATCTCATCCTTATTCACACCATCTTCAAAACGCACTAGCCACAAGATCAAAAAACACAGTCATCTCCCACAAACCCACTTATTAAAAAAATTAAAAAAATGGCAAATGGTGCTCGTACATATAATGGCTTGGGAAATGACGTCAGGTGGTTGTGTTATGGTTACGCGCAAATGGGAGTGCCATTTTAACTGCCACATGTCAACGGCGCCTGGCGGAAGTGATGACACCCCTTTCTCTAATAATGATAATAGGCATCCATAATATCTAAATCTTATCAAAGATTAATACTCAGTTAAGAGAATGATTAATTAGTACTAGCATTTAAGATTGACAAAAATACTTTATTTGATATAATAGTAGTCGTTTCTTAGGGTATGTTTGGCACGGAGCGGTGTGGAGCTTTTTGGAGCGATGAGCGTGAGCAATGAGCAGTTTGATTATTAGTACTCGTTTGGTAAAGGAGCGGTGAGCTTTGCTATTTTTTAGGAATGTTCATTTTTTCTAATGCTTCTTTAAGAAACTGTGAGCGATGGGTGGTGAGCTGTGGCTACTGCTTGCAGCTAGTGCTACTACCTACTACTATTGCTCACTACTACTTTTAACAAACACACTTGACACTGTTTCTTTAGAAGTGGGCCATTAACCATTCTTTTCGGTATAAATGTACAATTGAAGGGTGTGAATGAACCAAATAATTAGGAATTGGGCTTTGGACAAAACCGTGAACCTATGCTTATTATTTCTCCTAAGTAAATAGCCCACTGAAGAATAAGAAAGGGTATAACAAAATCCTACCCAAAACACCAGCTGATCCAAAGACTAACCCAACATTCAAGAAATGTAAGCCAACCCAAAAGCCCAGCCCAGTAAAAGATAAGAAGGAAAAACCCTGTTGGAGATAGATAAGAAGAGGGGAGGGGGGTTGGTTAGGGCACAGGCGATATAAATACAAAAAAAGAATACAAGCATACACTTTTTAGGGCTTAACCAAAATTTTATTCCAAGCCGAACACATCCACAACAACAACAACCAGAGGCTCTTCTTTTCGAAGCAGCTCATCTGCACTTATTATCCGAACAAAACTAAACTTATTTACGGTATTTACATCTATTTAATCTTTAGTTTTCTAATTGGTTGTGTCATAATAAATTATTTAGTTGGTGTTATGAATGTTTTGTTATTGTTCTGTAAATAATGAGGAATATTGTGAATGTTTTGTTATTTTATTTATTTGACTTATTAGTAATTACTCTCTGCATGAACTGTTTTTTTTAAATTTATTTTCGGCTTCTTAATTAGTAGATTATTTATTGTTTATGTTTGGTACTAATGTTTACTTATTAATGTTATTGTTATTAATGCTCTTTTTATTATGATTATTATTAATGTTATTATTATCATTAGCATCACTACTAATGTTATTATTATTAGTATTATTTGTAGTTAAGGAACACTAGATATGGGCTTGCGTAAATGCTATTTTTTTAAATATATTTTTTTTTTTGTTGTTGTTTTTAGTTGATAGTTNATACAAAAAAAGAATACAAGCATACACTTTTTAGGGCTTAACCAAAATTTTATTCCAAGCCGAACACATCCACAACAACAACAACCAGAGGCTCTTCTTTTCGAAGCAGCTCATCTGCACTTATTATCCGAACAAAACTAAACTTATTTACGGTATTTACATCTATTTAATCTTTAGTTTTCTAATTGGTTGTGTCATAATAAATTATTTAGTTGGTGTTATGAATGTTTTGTTATTGTTCTGTAAATAATGAGGAATATTGTGAATGTTTTGTTATTTTATTTATTTGACTTATTAGTAATTACTCTCTGCATGAACTGTTTTTTTTAAATTTATTTTCGGCTTCTTAATTAGTAGATTATTTATTGTTTATGTTTGGTACTAATGTTTACTTATTAATGTTAATGTTATTAATGCTCTTTTTATTATGATTATTATTAATGTTATTATTATCATTAGCATCACTACTAATGTTATTATTATTAGTATTATTTGTAGTTAAGGAACACTAGATATGGGCTTGCGTAAATGCTATTTTTTTAAATATATTTTTTTTTTTGTTGTTGTTTTTAGTTGATAGTTGATTGTATGTAAATTTTTGTGATTTGTGATTTGGGATTTTTTTTTTTTTTTTTTTTTTTTTGATGTTTGGGTGTTTTTGGATTGTAATTCTTAAGTGTGTTGGAAAAAAGTTGTAATTTTTGTGTTGGTTATGTTATGAAGATGGATCGATACCAGAAGGTGGAGAAGCCAAGAGCAGAGCAACCTATTGATGAGAATGAGATCCGAATTACTAGCCAAGGGAGGATGCGAAGCTATATTACCTATGCCATGACTTTGCTTCAGGTACTTGTTCTATTGAGGGTTTTCAACGTTATATTACTGGTGTAGTTGTCATTTTAACGGTTTGTAGTTTGATTATGCATGTAAATAGCACATATAATCAACACACATTATGAACTTTGTTTGACTTGTATCAGATGATTAGGAACTTGCACAGCATTATTCAGCTTTTACTCGCTTCTCTAACTAACCGAGTGCTGATGTTTGCTTGATGGTTCAAAGCTAGCTTTAAATTGGGTCTATTTCTTATCCACTTTAAACTACTTCCAACTAAAAAGTTGCACTGTTATCACGGTTTCTCGCTGCATGGGGTTCAATAACGCCACTACAGAGCGCACCTTTGTATTTTGCATGAAAAAGTTTTATGCTTTGGAAGCTGTTTATAAACTTTTCAATATTTGGGATTAGTATAAGGCTACTCGTTTGAGACTAGTAAAAAAGGAATTATTTGTACAGAACTTAAGAAGCAAAAGAGCCCGTAAGTGAACACTTATTTGATAGCTAAGACGATGTACCATTTTCTTTTGAAGAACATTTAATTGGTTATTCTTCTTAGTACTATTGTACTCATCTCTTATTTTTAATATTTATCTGATTTTTTGCTATATAGGAAAAGGGCTCGTCAGAAATTGTTTTTAAAGCCATGGGTAGAGCTATCAACAAGACTGTTACAATTGTGGAACTGATAAAGGTCTGCTCTACTTTCTAATACGCTTGCTCTTAAGCTATACAGTTTATCAGTATGTTCTTGGATCAAGTTTATAATCGGTATAATTTGTAATTCAGAGACGCATTGTTGGTCTTCATCAAATTACATCCATTGGTTCCACAGACATAACTGACACCTGGGAGCCTCTAGAGGAGGGATTACTTCCGTAAGATCAGATTCCTTTTATTAAAAAAGACAATAACCTGTGTACCTGTGTTATGCCTAAAAGTCTCATGCTTTTCTTTTGCAGTCTGGAGACTACTAGGCATGTGTCGATGATCACTATAACTCTTTCTAAGAATGAGTTGAATACAGCTTCTATCGGGTGAGATAATTTTCTCTTCTCCTGGCATTATACCTTGATTCAATGTTCTGCATGGATAGATTGGATTCTGTTAACTGTATGCTTTTCGCTGTTATTCATGTATTATTTTGAGGAAACATGCCTGTATACACAACCAAATTATTCTATATGCATATTATAGTTTAACGTTGTAGTACTTCAAATGATTTCTAGTGATCATAACTTTCGTATGATGGTTGTAATTCATTTTATAGATTCACTCATTTAGTCATTTAACTTGCTGTCAGGTATCAACCCCCATTGCCGGCTGACCAAGTGAAGCCATCGACTGAGTTTGAATATGAAGGAGGTATAATACGCTAAACATGCCTTTTCATTTATAAAAGCATAGTATGTTTATTTATATTAATTTTCTTTTGTAGAGGGATCACCAACTGCAAGGGGCAGGGGTCGTGGTGGAAGGGGCCGGGGAAGAGGAAGGGCCAGAGCTCCACAAGGTATCATCTCTTTTATGATATTCATATGATATAATCAGTTATAAGGATAAGAATCTGTTCTCGACATGAACTGACTTTTGGTTGTAATAATAGGAAACGGTTATGCACCCGATGAGTATGAGGATGGCGGTTGGGATGGCCCTGGTGGTTTCCCTAGGGGTAGAGGTCGTGGAAGAGGCCGCAGTTTCCGTGGTCGTGGAAGGGGAAATTACAACAATGCCCCCTTCATGGATAACCAGCAAGATGTAGGAGGATACAATCAAGAATCTCCAAGGGGCAGGGGTGGTCGTAATTTCCGTGGTCGTGGAAGGGGTGGTTACAACAATGGCTCTTATATGGATAATCAACAAGATGCTGGAGGTTATAACCAGGAGTCTCCTAGGGGCAGGGGTGGTCGTAATTTCCGTGGTCGAGGAAGGGGAGGCTATAATAACGACTATTATATGGATAATCAACAAGATGCAGGAGGTTACAATCAAGATCCCATGCAAGGAGGTAAGCTTCTTTAACTTCAGTTATATTTTTCGAACTAGGTAAATGGTTTTTATTTTTACGTCATTTAGTGACTAGATTGATTTAAGCAGCTATACAATGCACCTTTTGTTACTACAATTACCTTCTACTCTTCTAGAGAACATGTAAACAATAAAATTAACCAGTTAAATAAAATGAAAAGACGATACCCTGTGCACACACACAATCACATAAAAGATCAACCCCACTGCACACGGTAATGACTTTCGAGTTGGAGCTGTGTAAGTTCTGTCAAAGAGTTTGTGTATATATATTAGAGTTTCAAAGTTTGGTACATGTATAAGAGATCCACATAGATGTAACCAATATTGACGTTGCAGTTTTGAGGTTTGCATTGTATGCTTTTTTGCTACACTGTTTGGCTTAAATATTGATTTCATATATATATTTTCAATAACTTAAATTCTAGTATCACAAGAGAACTCTAATATTTTTTTACACTAATAGGACTAGTAAATGAGATATAAACTGTCGAGGATTGTAGGCCATTGACCTATTGTGCTATTGTAAATGTTTTAAGACCATGAGTTTAAAATTGTCAGGTGTTCGGGTTAACTAAGGTTACACTGACAGAAGTTAATAAATTATCATCTGTGCGTAATAATTGAAATACAAGTACATGGAATTTTCTTTTAGCTGAGCCTCAAATCTTATGAACATTAAGCATTTAAGTTTAGTGTTCTTCAACGTCGTTTTGCCTGGTTATTGTACAAATGAACCCTAGTTAATGTTTGATCTTATGTAGGCCGTGGTCGTGGAAGGGGAACTCGTGGAAGAGGTCGTGGGTTCAGAAACAGCAGGCCAAACCAGGCTGCAGGCGGTGGTGATTAAGTAAAGCAGGCAGTTCCTGATGCTGGTTTAGTATGTTTTCCATAAATGTGTTTGCCTGCTCGCACCATTTCTATGTTTTGTTTCATTTTTCCAGTTTCAGAGAATTGACTTAGGAACGTCATTTTGTACTAAAAGTGTAGACTAAGTTTTAGTAGCGAACTTTGAGCTTTTCTTATTCTCTTTTTTANTTTTTTGGGTGCAGTTACACACCCTTTGATTTTCCTAAATTTATGAAAAAGAGAATGCACTACAGTTCTTTAGAGTTTGAGATTATCCAACTTTTAACCTCAAGTTTTGATTGGATAGCCGTGAAAAACTAGTTAATTACGAGTATATGTTAACGTCTCTAACGGCCTATATTAATGATTGGTTGACAACATGTTCAACATTATATATTTATATATATACTTGAGGGGTGTTTGGATTAGCTTATTTTATGGGCTTAACAGCTTATTTTTTTTTGAACGGCGGCATGATATTAAAAAAAGAACTAGCAAGAAGTTAGCAATTACAAAGGCGATTTTAGCCAGTCAGACCAACTAATACATTTTTTGCCTCTAAACTTATACCAAGAAAAAGAAAATATGCGAATAGTATCAAAAATATCACATTTCCTCATAACATGAGAATTAAAAGCGATATTATTCCTAAAACGCCAAATGGTCCAACATCTAAAACGCCAAATGGTCCAACATGTTGAAGCGAAGATGACATATGCTCGATCCTTCTCGTCTTTTGAAACTTGACACGCCAAAAACCAAGCATCCCAATCATTGCAAGAAGAAAAAAGCGGGAGCTTTAAATCACACCAACCACGAACTAACCTCCAAATGCTAGAAGCCGAAGCGCAAGAGAAGAAGACATGAGAATTCGACTCAACAAACCCATTGCAAACCGGGCACGTAATAGTGTCGATCTCTAAACCCCGAGAGGAGAGATTAAGACGATGAGGGAGCCTATCCAGAAACAACCGCCACATGAATATGTTAACTTTCCTCGGGAGGATCTTGTACCACCTTGTGCAAGGAAGAGAAGAAACAAGCATGCAATCATCTAAATATTTTCGGGCAACATTAACTGAGAAGATGTAATCCATGGAGAGTGTAAAGATAGGCGAATCTTTGTCTACATTAATATCCAAAGAGCTGATATCGATTAAGAGATTGTTAAAATCTGCTTGCGTTCTACCAGAAAGTATAGACCTACTCCAATCCCACGACCAAGATCCATTAGCAATGCGATCGCTAATAAGACAATTTTTGTTTCTCTCAAGACGAAACAACCGGTTATACCTGGAACAAAGAGGTGAATCCCCCAACCAGGTGTCTTTCCAGAATCTAATCAAAGAGCCATCCCCCACACTAAATCGAAAGGAATTCAAAGGAATGTATCCACTTGAATGCAGGTGGTAAATCGAACCAACAATACGAGCCCATAGCCCGTGGCCTAACTGCTTATTGAAATTTGGAAAAACTGATAAACTCACTTTTATGGGCTTATGATAGGTTAAGCCCATGGCTTAAGCTATGAGCTTATATTTTTCTGCTCATAAGCTCAAAAAAGTAAGCTTATCGGCTTTTCCAGATTTCAGTAAGCTGTTAAGCCCATAAAACAAGCTAATCCAAACACCCCCTTCAGGGTTGACAATGGAGATAGTCCATCTTGGTTGACAACATGTTCAACATTATATTGGTACTTTAGGGTTGACCATGGAGATGGTCTATGGCACTTTAAAGTTTTAAGAGCACAGGGTATCATGTGATCCGTTAACACGTTATTGGTATGCCGACTCAGCGTCACATCATACCCCTCTCAATAACATACCAATCACTCAAACACCCTCCCTCATAACACACCAGTAACATCATACCCCTCTCAATAACATACCAATCACTCAAACACCCTCCCTCATAACACACCAGTAACATATTATTAGGTCCCACAAAATACCCTACTAAAAATACCACTCACACTCACAATACAAAAAAATAAAAAATAAAATAAAAATAAAAAATAAAAAAGAGAAGAAGAAGTTGCATTTGGCGTGAGTTAGCGGAGTGGCTCAAAGTCTTTTGGCACAAGTTTGGCATGTTGGCTGGTAATCCCCGGTATGGTGGCTCACGAATGGCACTGGTATGTGCTTAAACACATACCTTTTTCTTGACCAAATTAAGACCAAAAAGACCAAAAACCCGCTAATAAATGCCAAATATATGTGTTTTTGTGTTTTTGTACGTGCAGGTAAGAAAATATGAGAAAACGACAAAAACCGAGACAAAATCACGAAATACGAGCACGAGAATGGAAAAGAGTATAATTTATAGCCGGGAAGAGAATCTGAGCTCAAAATGTATAAACAGGTCCCTGGAAGTTCACAAAGTCTCAAGAATAGTCCCTAACTAAAGTTTGAGAAAATTACATGATCAGTCCCTCATCTTTTCAAGCTTGACAAATTCAGTCCCCGAAGGAATAAATTGAAGAAAAGACAAAGAAGTCCCCCAAGATACCAAGACTTGTCATTAATGACCCTTTGATCCTACTATGTGAAAATGGCAGAAATAGTCCCTTAAAAATCAGAAGTTACAACCTTAGTCCCTAAAACCTAAACCTTATATCTAAATAATCCTATAATACTTAAACCCAAAATATTAAACCAACCCAAAATCATAAACTCCTTGGCCCAAAACCATTTCCAGCCCACTCTCCTTTAACCCAGTCCAAACCCGGCCCCCTTTACCCCATTAGATACCATTTAAATAAAAATAAAAAAAAAACATACACGTACCCCGCCAATATTACCCCCAAAATTCACCCCCAAACCCAGCTTTTACTGTTCCACGAACCTTAAAATCACCCACAGTCAAAATTAACTCAATTAACCATCAATTACCTAATCATTGTCCCTCTAGAAGATGTCAGCAAGTGTCAGAAGGATCCAGAGTGCCTACGTGGACAAGATAAAGCAAGCTTAATGAGCTGGAAGCTTATCTAAGGGATAAGAAGGATGGAATTCAAGAAAATTCTAGTGGGAAATGGATCAAGGGACGAGATAAGGCTTCTACAACCTTCTGTGATACATCCCACCGCCATTGAAGGCTATAAATAGGACCCCTCCTCCATGGTTGTATTCGTGTAGATTTTAAGCAATAGAATAGGTGTTTGTTAAGCTTTCTTAATCTTTGTAATCAGCTTTTGTACTAAAGTTTTCAGTGGTTTAATAAAAATAAGTTTCTTTAGAAAAGCTCTTTTCATTTACTGCTTATTTACATTTCAGCTTATTTACTTTAAAAGTTCTTCTAAATACTTAGCTTAATTTAGTTTTCCTTTTACTGTTTTCCTTATATAAAAGAAAAGAAAAAAAACACAATAAGCAGAGGCTATAAAAGCTCTCAATAAGCTCTTAAGTCTCCTGATAAGCTCATAAAGTTAATCTATAACTTCTGTGAGCTTATCCCTGTGTCTCATTCCTTTATTTCTATCTTAGCCAAGTTCAAGTAAGTTTTCCTCCCTTCTCTGTATTTACCAATCTAGCTTATAATCTTAATAGTCTAATCCTGTTTAATATAGCTTATGATTGCTGTTTATGTGCTTATTTTGTGCCTTTTACATGTTCTAGTCTTAATTGTATTCCCAATGCCTTTATATAGTCCAAACTGCATATCTGTGTTCATGTTGTTTTGAGTAGTTTTTACTCAATAAAATAGGTTTTAGAACAGTTAAGTAGCAGCATTAGATCATTAGGTGAAGCAAATTAAGCCTATAAATTAGAGAGTTAGTGTAAGTTAGCTGTTAAGGGGTGTTTGGATTAGCATGATTACTTGTGTTCTAGTTGTTTAGCTAGCTTGTTTTCTGCATAAGTTAGTTGCACTAGGTTAGTCTAGGTTCGATTGAGCATAAAATAGGTAGGATTTATAGTAAAAAGTCAAACTTGGCTTTATATCCAATTGCAGTGTTCAAAACAGGGTACTGTTCATCTGCCTCTTTTCTAATTGTTAGGTTTAGGCTAAATTTAGGTAATTAAAAGATTAAAGTAGCTTAATACATCAATTAGGTTAAGATTAAGGCAATAAAAGCTCACTTTAGTCAAAGTCACTTAGCAAACAAAAAGTCAAAACTGCACTAGATACCTTAGTTAAACAGATTTGGTAATTGATCCATAGGACTCATTATTAAGCTAAAATAAGTTTGGATTGTGGATTTGTGTTCTCTGGTGGTTAGTTTTCAAGGATCAACAGGCTTATTTAACTTTTGAGATCATTTAACCACTTATAATTAAGCTCAAAGTTGCTATACTGCTGAACCAAACCCTTGCTACACAGTCATAAGCCCATATTCACAAGCCCATAGTTTGATCTCTAGGTGACCATTTGGAGAGCTTTTAGGGTAAAAACACTCACAAGCTGGTAGATTTTCAGAATTTGCCTTTAGTTTTCATCCTAGTGCTTATTTGATCAGCTTATTTGATCCATCTTGTTTGTCCCATTTATGTGTGATCTAGAAACTGTCATAAGTGCTTATTTGGCTTATTTCTCTGCTTTTCTATGCTTTTTGTGTTCCTAAGTGCTTATATAAGTGTTCTTAAGCAGTCTTGAAAGATTGGTGCTCAGTGCTTTTCATTTGCTTAAAATTTGCTTATTTCCAAACTGCTTAATAGGTCTATTAGCTTATTCAGTAGTCAATACTTGCTTTTCTTAATTTTCCTAGGTCCCTTAGCTTATTTTAGAATTATCCTAAAAGTTTCAGAATTATTTGAGCTTATTTACTATTTATTTTATTTAATTTTAGTTTTAATCACTTTTTAATTAGTTTTAATTAATAATAATTAAATAAAAACCAAACAAAATAGTTTTCTGTTTTAAAACTACTTTTAAGTTATTTTATAATTTTAGAAAAGTTAATTTTATTTTTCCAAGTTATTTTCCCTTTATTTTGTATTTTTAGTATTAATAAATAATTAATAATAGTTTTTAATTAATAATAAATATATAAAAAACCAAAAAAAAAGTATAATTTTAAGTTTTAAAAATTTATTTTAAGTATTTTTAGAATTTTCAAAACTACTTTTCAACTTATTTTCCTTTTTAGTTTTAATTTAGTAATTTAAATTAGTTTTAAAAAGTAAAATAAATAAATAAAAAGTAATATAAAGTAATTTAAGTAAAAGTAAAGTTTAATTTTACATTTTAGCCCCTTAGGAAATTAGATTTGTGTTTAAGATTTAGGTTTTCCTTAGTTGACTTAGTTTTTCCCGAGAATAGCTCGGGAATTTAGGATTCGATCCCGTTTTACGTTTAGGTTTTAATTTCCGTGTTTTACGTGTTTTTTCGTGCTTTCCGTGTTTACTTGTTTTTACGTGCTTCCATTTTTAGAAATTTAGGGTTCCCTTAGCCTGCACGATTCAATTCTTGAATCACGAACACGAACCAACGAACCAAGTTTCAGCCTTCGTTGGGATTACGACCCGGGGATACATATTTACCGGTGCTATCCTCGGACGATATTGGTATGGTGGCTCACGAATGGCACGAAGAAAATGGATGAATGCATGTTAAATGTCCCATATACCGAGTGCCCTTAATACCAGAACATTGTAAGCCCATATATTTTTGGTCAATTTTTTTGTGTGGCAAAGAGGATAAATTCTAACCAAGCAAAAACATACCGGATCGTAATTCTTATTTTTCTCTGTGTGTTTTAAACATGTTTGGTATCTGTTGTTTCTCTAAGCATTGGCTGATACAGAGCAAATTGGGTCTTTATGACTGTTATATCGACATATACTTGATGTATACAGTTAATTTGTCTTATGAATCGACCTCTTGAAAGAGCGAGTTTATGGCTCTGATTGAATAGCTTCATATCAAAGTGCAGTTTTCACTCTTTAGAGTTTTACTGGTTGTTTCTTATCATTTTAGCCAAGTAATGTGTACGGAGTGTACCAACTAAAGTTACTTTTGGACTTTTGACATCCAAAAAATCGAATATACTTGACGTATACAGATAATTTGTCTTATGAATCGACCTCTTAATTGAAAGAGCGATTTTATGGCTCTGTTTGAATAGCTTCATATCAAAGTGCAGTTTTCACTCTTTAGAGTTTTACTGGTTATTTCTTATCATTTTAGCCAAGTAATGTGTACCAACTAAAGTTACTTTTGGACTTTTGACATCCAAAAAATCAAATACAAAACTTGATTACCCGTTGTGCGTGGACAATTAAATCCTAATTTAAATAAGTTATGGTAACTTTTAGACACATGTTAAATAAACAATTGGAACAAATAGATAATATCTATCAATGCAGTATGGAAGAAGGATACTGGTCAACAATTGGAAGCTGGAATTACATCATAAAGGATAGGGGCATAATGGGGCGATGGTCAAAGTTGGAGACTTGGCTTTAAAGATGGAAAATGTTGTGCTTTAATATATACCAACAAATGTATTTGAAGATGCAAAAATAAGAGCATAAGTATTGATGTGCAGTGGTTGACTCGAGATTAGAAATCACCATGTGTATTTCATTAAAACTAAGCAAGGCTTGTAAGTTGTAACACAAGATTCTTAGACATGATGCATTCAAATGAATCAAGACTTTTTAATTTACTCGCTAATCCCTCTTTTTGTACTACTCCTACTTCTAGGGCGGGAAGAAGATACGAAGGCCAACAGGGCTTGTGTTATAATGGTATCATATGTGTGAGAATGTTCCTCAACCAAGTGGTTGTGGGTTCAAGACTTGCTTAGGACATTGTACGATTAATTTGTTGTGTAAATATTGTGAGATAGTTAATTGCCTTTAAAATAAAGAAAAAGCGCGTTCTGTTAGTCTAACATGTTGCTTGTAAGACTGCCAAAAAATAAAAAAAAATAAATAAAAAAAATAAATCCTTATAGTTCACGAACTTCTGAAAACCACCATAAGTTCGCCCTGTCAATAAATTATGGGTATGTTTGGCAAAATGGGTTGGGGCTGGGACTGAGACTTAAAGCCGAAACTAGAATTTATTTTCGTAAACTTGTTTGGCAAATTAGATTAAGTTGGAGCTTATTATTGTAAAATTACTAAAAATTACATATAATTAAATTAACATATGTGTATATTAAATATTTTTGTGGGTAATTAAGTAATTTAACATATTAGAAGCCCCGGGTCTAAAAATTTTAGCATCATTTTAGAAGCTTGGGCATATTTTTTGACTATGGATTATAATTTCAAAAGCCTCCTTATAAGCCTCTACGTCAAACGAGACTTAATTTTGGGCTGCGCCTTATTTTCAAAATTTTAGCCCCATAAGCCCAATATAAGCCCCTCCCAAACACTTACAGTATATGTTTGTTTTACTTGTATTCTAAACAACAATCTTAAAAAGAAATTCTTTGAAAGAGGACGATATATAAATGAAACATACTTTTAAAATTTGTTGCAAACTCCAGCCGCTTGTTACACTACGGAGTATATTACTATAACGTCTATTCTTAATTGCAAGTCTTGTGTTCCAAAAAAAAAAAAAAAAAAAAAAAAAAAAAAA
>LBNU01034384.1:0-17995 GCA_014162995.1 Artemisia annua | reverse complement strand
AAAAAAAAAAAAAAAAAAAAAAAAAAAAAAAAAAAAAAAAAAAAAAAAAAAAAAAAAAAAAAAAAAAAAAAAAAAAATTGCAAGTCAATGTTGCAAACTCCAGCTTGTACATGGTGAGTTGCATAGTGGTCATATACTTGCATCTAGTCAATTTTAGACTTTTTGGCACCATATATATTTGCCTTGGGAGTCACACATAACATTTGACGTCATGCCATACCATGCTACCTTACATACAAGTTATTTTTTTATTTATTTTATATAATATAAATACTCCCTCGTATATAGTTTAGGTGTTGGATTTGTTCACGTCTCGCTGTGTATATATACTCAAAACAAACAAGCACTGAACACACACATACTAGCATAGTAATATTATTTATCACAAAATTATAATCTTTCCAAAATTATAAACAAATCCCATTAATAATTTGTAGTAAAAATGGAGGTACATGAAGAAGTAGATATTCTCATAGTTGGTGCTGGATTAGCTGGTCTCACTACTGCTTTAGCTCTTCACAGGTACTAGTACAGTTATACCTCAAAACTGTATCTACTTGTAGTTTACAAATGATTTCTAAGGTCATTTGTACTATTCTTGTGTTGGATATCATTTCTGGGTCAATCTTGTTTTCCAATGGTTGTTCTAGATTAGCTTATTTTTTGGCTTGCCAGTTTACTAAGGTTAGAAAAAGTGAAAAACTCTTAAGTCATTTTTTCCGGTTTAGAAGCTTATCTAGCTAGCTGAGCTAACGTCTTATTTAAGAACATAAGCTCAACTTTATCATAAGTCAAAGCACTTGATAAAATTAGATATTCCCATTTTGCACTCAAGTATATATTATGTTTTGTATATTTTTTGAAGGTTGGGTTTGAAAAGTTTGGTGCTGGAATCATCAGAAAGTTTGAGAATTACTGGATTTGCCCTTACATTATGGACTAATGCTTGGAAGGCATTAGATGCTGTAGGCATTGGGGATTCACTTAGACAAAAATCTACACAAATGAAAGGGTAATTAAGTTAGTCATTTTATGGATTGCAGATTTGTATGGTTATTTTAGTAATTTGAAGTTTGGAGTTTGAAGTCAGTGTTGTTTGATGCAGATTCAAGATTGCATCTCCAGACAGTGGTCTTTTTGTTTCAGAGCAAGCACTCGATAAAGATGGAAAATTGTGAGTCACTTTTTATATATACCAGTATGATAAAATATATTAGATTCCTTCATATTGTTTCATAAAATAATGCTAGTAGCTAGATATTTGATAAAAGGTAACACAATAATGGAGTAGTTGTTAGTAGTTTTCATTTAAAATTACTTAGGTCGATGATTAAGTAGTTACAAAATTTTGATTCTAGTGAGGGGTATGAAAGCCGATGTGTCAAGCGAAAGGATTTACTAGAGGCACTAGTAAAGGAGCTGCCACCAGGGACCATTAGATACTCTTCAAAGGTTGCAACCGTTGATGAACTTGACTGGTTCAAACTTGTGCACCTAGCCGATGGGTCCATTCTCAAAACTAAGGTAGTTAGTTCAATGGTTCTAGTTTGGTGATTAATTAATTTCGGTACATATCTAATATGAGTTATATTGATGTAGGTGTTGGTAGGGTGTGATGGGGTTAACTCAGTAGTTGCAAAATGGTTGGGTTTAGACCCACCCGTAAGTGTTGGGAGAGCGGCTATTCGTGGTTTGGTGGAGTTTCCAAATGGCTCGGGTTTTGATCCTATGTTTCATGTCAACTTTGGAGGCGGCACTCGCTTTGGTTTTCTTCCGGTTGATGACAAGACCGTGTATTGGTTTTGCACGCTCAACCCCTCTCAAATTCCAACATGTAAGCCATTTGAATTCTACGAGTACTAGATTTGAATATTTAAAGTCAAAGATTATTCAAGATACATTATTTTACTTAAGTATTTTGCTTTGATTCTAATAGATGAAGAAGATTGGCAAGAGAACCCATCTAAAATGAAGCAATTTGTGTTGAGTCGCATAAGTAAAATGCCTCAAGAAGCACAAGACGTGGTTGAAAGAACATTGCTAAGTAGCATATCTTATGCAACATTAAAGTTTAGATTACCATGGAATGTTTTATTGGGCAACATTGTGAAAGACAATGTTTGTGTAGCCGGGGACGCCCTTCATCCCATGACTCCCGACATTGGCCAAGGCGGATGTTCATCATTAGAAGACTCGGTTGTTCTAGGAAGGTGTCTTGGGGAGGCTTTTTTAAATAAATCGAATGAAGAAAATGATGAATTTGAGAGGATTAAAAAGGGTTTAGAGAAATATGGAAAGGAAAGAAGATGGAGAAGCTTTAGTATCATTAGTGTTGCATATTGTGTGGGGTTTATACAAGAAAGCAAGGGATTTTTGATGACTTACTTGAGGAAAGTATGGTTTTCTAAATATACGCCTAGAGCTTTCCTTAAGATGGCTGATTTTGATTGTGGTCATCTTGTTTCCTAATGCGAATTGAAAAAAAAGGCGAAATGGATCAGTGATGTTTGAGACATTATCACATAGACAATTGGTCAGATTGACGTTTAATTTGTGTAAAATTTGTGTCATTGTTTTTGTAAAAGCACAATCGCTTGTAAACTATTTGAATTCATGGCCTTTAGGTATAAGGGTTTAAACAAGGTTACGATAGTGGTAAAGGCAAGTGTATGATTCTGGTTTCACAATCGTGAAGATATTTTCAAGTTTTAGCGTATTGTCTTGAAGTTATAAAGTTAATACAAAGTCCTTTTGTCATCTTGCTTGGAGCTTTTATGTGAGAAGTGGCCACAATTTTGAGCAAGTGATTATCTTTTTTATCAAGTTTGATTTTCTCCGTCGATAGACTAGATGAGCACATGCATGTATCTTTGATGAAATATCTTTCACCACAACAAAGTCCACTACAATGTTACATCAAAATACTAGTGACACATGATCTTCAAATTTCGAAAGTCTTGGTGATTGTTAGATCACATTTTTATGGTTGGTATTCTCGCTGTTTTTGAACTGATATCTTCAAGTTGTTGATAAAACATATATGATTTTTTAAACAATCAATAATATTATCTCTAGTGAGAACAACATAACAAAAGATGACTATATGCATGACGTTTTCGGTGGCACTTTATGAGAAAAACAAAATAAGTGCACACCGTTTATAGGTCCTCTGCTTTCATCTGATCGAAACACATAAAGAAACTTTTTAGCTAAATATGCAGGTTGATAATAATCAAAGTCATAACTATGAAGAAGTAGATATAATTATAGTTGGTGCTGGGATAGCTGGTCTCACCACAGCCTTGGCCCTTCACAGGTACCATCTTTTAATCTCTTATGCTTCCCTCCCTTACAAAATAGAGTAACAACAATACCCAATTCAACTAGCAATGTGAGAGGTAAGATATACTCCCTCGTCTCAAATTTATAGTTTATATTTTCTTTTTGTGATGTTCTAAAATAATTGTTAACTTTTTGTGATGTTCTAAAATACTTTTGTAGAGAAACATTCTGTTTGAATAGTGGGAAAAGTATATGATTTCACTTTTATTACTACTGAGTGATCTTTTGTCTTATGATAAATAAGTTTGTAACGGATGTGTTACACACTTGCCTCAAAACTCCAGGAGAATGCCTTTCTCACTGTACCCATCACGCCCATACTAGTCATCCTTAAGAGGAAAAAAAAAAAAAAAAAAAAAAAAAAAAAAAAGCAATCAACATTATTACTATATAAAACCAAACACAAAAGTACAAAGAGATACAAAAGGTACAAGACACAGAGAGCACTAAAAGGGAAATAGACAAGGTCAAACACAAACAATACAAAGGCATGCTAATTATCCTATGTTTGCTCTTTCTTGATATCCTAATAGGTAGTGGTTGAAGCGTGGTTAGTGTAGAAATTAAAGGAATACTCAAAATGGTACTATTATGAAGATCCTAAGAGAATAAATAGTGACTAAACCTAAACAAAATCTAGCAACTAGTTGGGTCAAGTCTAACGGGCTTGCGGGCCTTTGTTATCTAAGGGATAGATGATGGTATAGTTTATCCATATGTACTAAGCAATTCATATGTGCCAGTCTTCTACTAGTCCAATTATATTTGATTATCAATATGTCAAATGATGTAGTTTTTCTTTTTCATATTCAGTTTTAAAGTGATCACGACCAAACTGATTGAGTCACTTTACATATATGTAAACTATTAAGCAATTACAA
This sequence comes from Artemisia annua, assembly GCA_014162995.1. Lineage (NCBI taxonomy): Eukaryota > Viridiplantae > Streptophyta > Magnoliopsida > Asterales > Asteraceae > Artemisia > Artemisia annua. The sequence goes on along the minus strand of LBNU01034384.1, from coordinate 13,772 downwards.
GTTGTAAATAGCTGATAATCCGAATATCACAACTTGAATCAGTAAAAGTATATAAAAAACACCCCCTTAATCATTTTTGGTTGTTTGTGGTGAAGGTTGGGCTTAAGGAGTTTGGTATTGGAGTCATCAAAAAGTTTGAGAGTTACTGGATTTGCCCTTACACTATGGACCAATGCTTGGAAGGCGCTCGATGTTGTAGGAATTGGGGACACCCTTAGACAAAAATCTACCCAAATAACAGGGTAAAATTGTCACTAGACATATAACACATACTAAGGTTACTTGGTAATTTTCATTCAGAATTTGAAGCCATTTTGGTATTTGGCAGAATGAAGATGGCCTCTCCAGATACTGGTCTTTTTACTTCAGGGCAGCCACTTGACAAAGACGGAAAATAGTGAGTCACATTCTATGTACTAGCTTACTAGTTATTACGGAGTGGTAAAGTTGAGACTTGTATATATGGTACCTCTTTGGAAAATTTACAAACATGTGATACGGAGTAGTTTTTAGTGTTTATTAATTAACTAAGTGTTCGTTTATCCTAGTGAGGGTTATGAAAGTCGATGTGTTAGACGAAAGGATTTACTAGAGACACTAGTCAACGAGCTGCCACCAGGCACCATTAGATACTCTTCAAAAGTTGCAACCATAGATGCACTTGACTGGTTTAAATTAGTTCACCTAGCTGACGGGTCCATTCTCAAAACCAAGGTAATAGCAGTTTGTTAATCTGGCATTGTTTTGGCGAACCAATAGGCACATCTCTCATATCCTTTGTATTGATGTAGGTGTTGATAGGGTGTGATGGAGTTAATTCAGTGGTGTCTAAATGGTTGGGTCTTGCACCACCCGTAAGTGTTGGGAGATCAGCTATACGCGGTTTGGTGGATTTTCCAAATGGCTCGGGTTTTGATCCTATGTCTTATTTTAACTTTGGAGGTGGTACACGGTTTGGTTTTCGTCAAGTTGATGACAAGACCGTATATTGGTTCTGCACATTCACCCCGTCTCACGTTCCATCATGTACGTCTTTTAAAGTATATGCACTTTTCGAATTCTAAAAAATAATACTAAATTTTGCATAGGTAAAGTCATTTCTTTTGCTTAAGTATTGTATTTTCACTTTATTTAATAGACGAAGGAGAATTGCAAGAAAACCCGATAAAAATGAAGCAATTTGTATTGAGCCGTATCAACAAGATGCCACGAGAAGCACAAGACGTTGTGGATAAAACAACACTAAGCAACATCTCTTATTCGGTATTAAAGTTAAGATTGCCATGGGATATTCTATTTGGCAACATAGTGAAAGAAAATGTTTGTGTAGCCGGAGACGCTCTTCATCCTATGACACCCGACATAAACCAAGGTGGATGTTCGGCTTTAGAAGATGCAATCGTGCTTGCTAGGTGTCTAGGTGAGGCGTTTTTGAAGAAACCGAATGAAAAGGATGACGCATTCGAGAGAATTGATAAGGGTTTGGCGAAATACGGAAATGAAAGGAGATGGAGAAGTGTTAGTCTCATTAGTGTTGCATATTGTGTGGGGTTCATACAACAAAGCAAGGGGAAAATGATGAGTTACTTGAGGAAAGTATGGTTCTCTAAGTATACATCTAATGCTTTGCTCAAGATGGCTAATTTTGTTTGTGGTGATCTTGTTTCTGACTTATAAACAAAAAAAGATCTTGTTTCTGACTTATAAACAAAGTTAATAATTTTTAGAGTACTGTAATTTGATCTGGTATGTTTATAATAATATTTAGTTATACTTTCCTTTTCCTATTAAGAGTATGTTGGTTTGATCTTGATTTTCTTTTAGGGACAGAAAGAGAGTTGTTTGTGCTGTTCGATTATTGTCAATTCTAGGTATGGTATAATAGTGCATCAATTAGTTTTAGGTGTAAACCGAGTTTTTAGTTTCCTTATGTAAGTTTACTTGCCTATTTGCAAGGCAAGCTTATTTAGTAGTATATGCCTAGGTCGGCTAGGATAAGTGCCGAGAGTATCTTAGGTCGGTTAGGACTAGGAGTATCGACCCCTCTTCTATTTGAAAAGGAAGAGAGGGGATAAGGCTCAACACGCACATTCTTAATATGTAAATTAATTCAAGGTGTCGTGGTATACAATTAAATCGTTCATTGGTCTTTGTAGTGCACATATCTTTGGTTCTTTTTTATGTACACGACTGATGGTAAGTTATCTTGTTTACGTGATCATCTTTGCGGGTTTGTCAAAGATTGAAGTTCCAACAGTTTGAAAGAAAATTTATAGAAAAAGAGGAAAACTGAAATTTTATTACTTCCTCTGTCTCAAAATAAGTACTCGCTTGCTATTTTTGGTAGTCCCAAAATAATTGTTAACTTTGTATTTGAATCAACGAAAACGGACTTTAGTGGGTAAAAATGATTGTTTATTAATAGAGAGTAGTTATTGGGATTTTCTAAAACTGTATGCATTTTCGAAGTAGACATTTATTTTCGGACGGAGAGAGTATTATTTAACTTTCAAAAACTAAACTTACATTTTGTTGGAAGTATAACTTGAAAACGTCCTAAAAGTGCTCAAGGTGATCCAGTGAATGAATATTTTAGAAGCGAAAAGACGTGGGTTTGGCCAACTGCATACGTCCTGGCTCCCTGAGTAAGTAGTCTGTTAGGTTTTGGAGAGGTAGCTTTCACCCAAAGCTACTCTGGCACTATAAACCGAGGCATCTGCAGAATGAATTTTTCATCACATTCTTGAAACTTTTTTGTACTTTGTACCAAACATTTACAGTAGAAAACTAGAAATGGTCTCATTCTACCCGTATTTAAATCGATTGCTCACGTTACAACTTGCTCTTTTAGTTGTGTTATTGTTTATTTATAGTTCGATAAGTCTTGTCTTCTTTGAATCGCTCATAATCATGGTTTCTAATCATTTGGCTGACTAATTCGCGGGGTTTGAACCCACCCTTATACATACTCAAACCAGGTAAAACCTTCCTTTTACGAGGATTATTTGCACCTAGCAGGAATTGAACATGATAATTCACACATTTTTGTGTGATAATTACAAGAATTTATCACTAGACTAGACGACTCCTCATTTACTTAGATTACTTATATTATTGTAAAGTTGACAACAATTTCTTTCTTTTACTTTTCAAATATGAAAACACAAAGATTAAAACCTTACTTTTTTTTTTGTTCTCTCTAAACTCAGCACACAGTGTTTAGTATATCACTATCTGAGTATGTGTAGAAGATAAGCATGCTATAAGCTTGTTTGTCCAGTGTACGTTGTTTGGTTTGTGCGTACTTAATATTATTGCTGGTTGAGTAATAACATAACAGTACAATGATAGATTTAAGGACAACTATATCTTTTTTCTTGTCCGGTCTTATTCCTTCAAAGAGGACATTGACCAAACTATATGAAGCTAAAAGACTTCAACCTCTTATAGTTTATCCACTCAAACACATACACCACTCTTCCTATATGTTTAATCTATGTCAATTGGTTAACTTTCATATCAAAAAAAGGATTCAATGGTCCAAATTCTTTCGTATTCAAATTATTTGTTGTGCTCAAATTATTTGTTATCATAAAGGCAAGTGTCTCATTTTTTATATCGTACGTAGTAACATTAGTACCATATACCGTGACTTCCAAAGTCAGGAAAATCTTAATTATCAAAGCTAATAAATACACAATTTCGACTCAGACCTAACGTGCCACCGCTTCAAACTGGATCCAATTTTGCAAGCAATTTAACTACCTGGTTTAAGATTACATCTTTATGCGTCTAGTATATAAATTTTCTTCTTACAGGAATCATATGATATAATCCTAGCAGCAAAAGTAAATGAAAAAAATAATTTAAAAATTTTAAAAAAAAGGGGGGGTAGGTTATTTTAGGAGAGTAATTTCTTTTTACTCAGATATACATGACCTAACCGATGTATCACCGTGACCGCTTCTAACCTTTTCCCGACACCACTAAATGTGTAACTAGTGAAGTTTGTACCGTACACCTTTTGTGAAGAGCTTATGCGTACCATTAGACATTTAAGGGGGTGTTTCATTTTTCTTCTACACTAAGAGGCTTATAAATATATGTGGGGTCCATGTCTATTAGAGCCCCTTAATGGGGAGAGTTTAATATTTTTTGCCTTGTGGATATAAAAGAAATAAGAGAAAATAAGTGGGTCCTNGGATGTATAACCGTGACCGCTTCTGACCTTTTCCTGATACCGGCCACTAAATATGTAACTAGTGAAGTTTGAACCGTACACCTTTTGCAAAGAGCTTATGCGTACCACTAGACATTGATGGTTAACAACAGCAATAGATGTAACCACACGTAAATGTCATGTTGGGATTCCTTTTAATAATAATAACATTTTCTTAGAATTCACTATAAATAATGTTTTCATTTTAGTAGCCATTTACGTTAGCCATGACTTGAGGTTTGATTAAGCTGAATTGTGTTTACCAGGTCATCCATCATTATGGTTTACTAGCATTACTAATTGTACGGAACCACCATGTGCTACAATGTGGACTTTGAACCTTCAGCAATTTTTTAATTGCATGTAGCCTTTCAATTTGTTGCTTTCATACATCTTTTGGGATTATATTTACTACAAAAGGTCAGACCTAAATCATTATTAGGTACTCATGCATGTGTACTAGTCTTCATTTTCATGCATTCTAATGTGTAACAAATTAATTTCATGAAATGTGAATATGATCCTTGTGCGTTATAATACTACATGTTTTATATATGTTCGAACCCTAAAATTGCTGCCAACTCTTTAAATGTCATACAGTTTTTTGATACATATGAGGACTGGGCTAAAGGTGATAAAAACAATATACAATTGCCATTTAAGGTTGATAATTATGTATTTCATTAAGATGCTTTGACTAACAGAAAGCTTTGTTAAGGCTTTAATAATGAACACATGGCCAGAGAGCTATACGGATAGGAAAGTCATTACGTACATATATTTCTTTATACTATTTTTTCCGTGTCATAAGGAATTGCAATTTCTACTATTGAATGCATTAGCATAGTCCTAACATTTTCTAGTTACGTACCTTAAATAAAAAATTGATCCACCACCTATATATTAGATTTCAGTTTCTTCTGATTTAAGTAAATTATCTCAACTAGTATTGATAAATGATGATTTGACTTAGTAAAATTAATTAATCTAGACAAACTTATGTGATTGATCTGATGAAATTATAATTAAATATGTGATGCAACATTTAAAAAGAATGTTAAATATGAATTTTAATATCAACCGACACCCTACTATTATTTTTTTATTGTTGTTAAGTCAATTTTAGATCAATCATTATGCCATATCGTAGACATGAAGAAGAGATGAATTCTATGCCTACTTAATTCCCTATCCATGTTATAGGTCAGTTTTTTATGGAAGACATTCGATGTTTTTTACCGAGGGGTCAACATTATCGTACAGATTTATTTGAGTTTTCTTTTACAAATCGGGACATTTTCACATATATGGAAAGGAGATACTTTTTTTTTTTTTTTTAGTTGAAGGGGTGACTTATCGAATTTTTTGTTGACTAATCTACGGGCTTTGAATCCACCGCAAACAGACGTAAACCAGGTAAAACTCTTCTTTTTCAGGAGGTTTGCATGGCAACTTCAAAGTTGTTTACAACTAGCAGAAATTGAATTTAATGGCTCACACATTTTAACATTGATAGTAACAGGTTTTATTGTCATTAGATCACCTTAAGTGGTTTGATGAAAATAAGATACTTTTGCAATAGGTTAATGTAAGTACTTAATGAATAGCTCAAGAAAAACACAATAATCAAAACTTACAAATAACACAAACAGATATAGCTGTGAACTTATGATGTAGTTCTATTTTCATTATGAAGATGTTGCGGTCTAATTAAACAGATTACACAAGTTAATGTGTTTGCAGGCCGTCCCATTTAACCCAATATAAACTTTATTTATATACTTAATTAAAGAAAACAGACATAAACGGATTGACAAGTCGAAGTATGTAACCCATGCCTATCGTGAATATGCCATGTTTCAAGTCCACCGAATGCGCATTTATTCCCAATCCTACCCAGTTTATGTTTATATCATAATATCGTTTACTCATTTTTAACCCTAGTTTCTTTCATAAAATCCTTGCTAATTTTGGATTTCTGGCTGACAGCAAAAAGAAATTGTCATTTAAGCATTTATCTGCAATAAAAAAGATTTTGTTTCAGTTATCCAAGTTAATCATGTGAGCAAATCAAGTATCTTTAAAAGTAAGTACATGCCAAACCTTAAGAATCTGGATTATTTTGTGCAACAATATATCATTTGCGAGGGATCTTGAATCTTATATTTGTTTTTTTTCCCTCCAAAACTCTAAAAAAACATAATGGCACCTTACAATATAAATGTAAACTATGATATGCAGTGCATATATTAACTTTATCAGAATTTAGATCCACAAAAGGTCAAACTAAAGCCATGTGAGATTTGTATCCTTTTAAGCAACTATATTCCCTTGACCCATCAGTCTTTAATATATCTTTTTAATGCATTTTCCCTTGATCAAGCAACAACACACAATGCAACATTTAAAGTACTTCATGCTTGTGGAGTCAGTTAATGAAGGCTTTTCACTATACCAATGTGGGTCAAGAGTCATTGTACACAATCTTTGTATATTTTGTTGCAGCGATAAAAAATTTTGCTGTCACTATATTACTTTTAGAGACTATAAAGGTTTTTCATTTTTTTTGCTTTACTAGAACCGGTGTCTATTTTAGCGATACAATGAGAACATCACTTTTGTTACCAGAATCTTATGCGCTTCTCACTTTTGAGGAACTCCGATTGTAGGAAATGACTTCTTACGTGTTTCCGTAGTAGAATTTACTCATTTCTTATGATAAGTACCGTACACTTTCATAGTGACACACAAATGTGAGAAAGTACACATATTCCCTTGTTAAGCAATCAAAAGTCTTCTTTTTCTTGTAAAATGTTTTGATTGACTGTAATTTGGAACTGGACGTTTATTCTGAGACAAACTAAAATAATAAAGTGGACACTTATATTGATACGAATGAAACCGTACTATATTTCTATAGCTGGCAAGCTTTTAACTTACATTTACGTATCTATTTAGCATATCATACATGTTAACAAAAAGTTAATGTTATTAGTCATAAGCCATCATGGAAAGATAGAAATATATTCATGAAACTAGCTCTATGTCAAATCAATGAAGTAATTTTCATATTAATGTTAACAACATGCATGATAGAAGCAAAATAGGCTTGTGGGTTTGATCCATTCACGGCTCTTCAGCCATGTGAATGGTATATAGACAAATAGTTAGATAGAACGTGGGAATGATTGAATCAGATTCAGAATTTCTACACCCTAATTCAGGGATATTTTTATTTATTTTTCTAAAAAACAATATTAATTAAATCCCTCTTAGCATTCTCTACTTGCAGATGTACATGTGATGCTTCTTGGGTTGGTCCTTATTTAAGTAGCTCATCCTCTAATCTTCTAAACCATCTTCCTCTTCTTATTCTACATTTGCTTCATCTCCTTTGCGTATCAAAAATGGCGAAAATATGCATTCTTCTGCTATCCGCTATCTGTTTTCTATTTGTTTATGCGGATGCTTTTACAGCTTCGGGATGGAAAAGAGCTCATGCAACCTTTTATGGAGGCAGTGATGCTTCGGGGACAATGGGTATGTTTTTTTCTTGTAGCTAAAAATAACTTATATGCGTAGTGGCATTTTCTGGTCTCGTTATATTACCACTGGGTGTTCCGAAAATACTCTTTTACTACTCATAAAGGGCATTTAGACATATTTATAAAAGATACTTTTTTCTAAAAGAAATAAAGAGACCAAAGCCCATAAAATATTGCATGACATTAGCATACTTTGTTAAGCCACTTGAGTGCAACATGAATACATGTAGTACAAGCTTAACCAATGGGCAAAATGCCTCTTTTATTGTCTACCTTTGTGGACATCATAACATTTTTTTGTAGTTGGGTACACTAAGACATGGTTCGGACTTGTTACTAATATTTTAGTGTGTTTAATGCAGGGGGTGCTTGTGGGTATGGTAACTTATACTCGAGTGGTTACGGTACTAGAACTGCTGCATTGAGTACTGCTCTTTTCAACGATGGAGCTGCTTGCGGCCAGTGCTATAAGATTATATGTGATTACAAGGCGAACCCAAAGTGGTGCAGGAAAGGAGTGTCTGTGACCATCACCGCAACAAACTTTTGCCCACCAAATTTCGCACAAGCTAATGATGCCGGAGGTTGGTGCAACCCGCCACTAGAACATTTCGATATGGCTCAACCTGCTTGGGAGAAAATTGGCATTTATGCTGGTGGAATCGTCCCCGTTATTTATCAAAGGTCATCCCTCTTTTCCTTTTATTTATCACACATGCTTAAAGTATGAAGTGCCACTAAGTCTTACAAAAATGTTTGTAGCACATACACCACTTTCGTTGATAATTTATGACACTAATCGGCATTTTCTTATAGTACTAATGTTTTTGGTTTGATTGATTTCAGAGTACCATGTAAGAAACATGGTGGAGTAAGATTCACAATAAACGGAAGAGACTATTTTGAGCTTGTTTTGATCACCAATGTTGGAGGGGCCGGAGCAGTTCAATCCGTGAAGATCAAGGGGTCAAAAACCGGATGGATGGCAATGTCCAGGAATTGGGGAGCTAACTGGCAATCAAATTCATATCTTGATGGTCAATCTTTGTCGTTCATGGTCACAACCACTGATGGTGTCACCAAAACCTTTACAAACATTGTCCCTGCAAATTGGGGTTTTGGTCAAACCTTCTCAAGTCGTTTACAATTCTAAAAATGAAATAATATACCGCGTGCTTCAGGGTTTAGGGATTGGGGTTTTTCAAAGAGGCAGCGGCGTGCTTACTCTTTTTATAGAAGCAGCCCGCCGGGTTTTCTTCTCCGGGGTGTTTTACTAATAAACAAATGGATTTAAGGAGCAACACAAGTTTCCTAACTCTAATTAACCGGGAAAACCCAAATATATGTGGTAATGAATTGTGCTCGTTATACTTGTGTATTCTTCAGTAATTATGTAATAAGAAGCACTTTTATTCTTCTTTGTTTATCATTTTCTTATAGCGGTTCAAGTTCTGTAATATTATTTTTACAAGTTATTGAATTTTGAAAGTATCATATTTTGTCAGTTTTTCTTATGAACATGCATAAACCATCAAGGTCTAAAGGATATTTTCTGGTCTTCTTGAAGAGATTGTATTTAGAAATTTTCCTTTGATCTAAACATGTTACTTTTTTCTTGCGTAACATTGATAACTGGCAACGTTGAAACATGTTCCTTTTTTTTTGCATATGTTGAGTGTCCTTTGGAGAGTACGAACTAAAGCGATGTTCATGTGAATAATGTGCTATCATGAATATTGGTGGGAGGTACTCTTATCTTGAATTTATTGCTGTCATGAATGATGTGATCAGTGTGTGTTCAACACATGATCATGAGTTGCAGGAGGTGTTGTTAAGTTGTTCATTAGAAGTGCCTCGTATGCGTCTCTTAGCGACCCCATGGTTGGTTTTCACATATACTTGTTAGCACTAGAGCGTCACGTTTTGGACAATTTCTGACCCGTTTGATTCATTCAACCCATTTTATTTGATCTATGGTTTTTCACCACATTTGACCCGTTTGATTCATTCAACCCATTTTCATTTGAACTATTTTTTTTCAGTTAGTTATCTGAAATACCTAGAACTTAACCTGTATATCGATTATCACGTCACCTATGTGTTACCCACATATGGTTTTTCAACCAACCTTACTTACCTATACCAATTATTCGCAATTTGTCCTTTATGATTAAAAATCTATAAAAAATGTTAGATTCGGTATACAATCATACATTCATACAATGCCAACCCCCCAACAATGTCCAACTTTTTATCTGTTGTATATATATATATATATCTTTCTTCTGAGTGCTAACAAAATTAAGGAGGTGGTGTCTCACGTGATCGCAAAGAGTATTATGGACTTATGAGATAATGACAAATTTTGTTCCTCAACATATCCTTGTATATAACATGATGAGCTATTTTGCAAATAATTCGTTTGAGTCTTAGACCTTTTGTGATTTTTCATGTATCCATTCGCTTCCTCATTTGATGCTACTGCTCGTGTAGATTTTGTTAAGGACCATTTATCTATAATTCACTCCGTAATATGTAATGTTTATGTGTGAAGTTTCTTGATGTTAGTTCGACTGCCGAGTTTTTATGTTCAATGTACCTTGGTTAAGTTATTACAATTTACAAAATGGGTAAATAGATGGGTAAGGCTAGTCCTTGACTCAAATGTACGCGGCTTAACTGGAATATCTCGTGCCTGTTTCTGAACCTTCCAGAGCCACCCTCATATGTGTATATTTAGTGAGTTTTGAATTCTTGATTACTCCCTCCGTCCCAAATTTATTGTCCACTATTGACTTTTTTAGTCTTTCTTCTTCAACTTTGACCTTAAATATTTTTGTGGGTGTTATATAATATTTGATGCAAAATATATAAATGGATTTAGTTTTAAGTGTACTTTTCAATGGTATAATTTTTCATCAAGTATTATATAATAAAAAAAATATATATTTACGGTCAAAGATGAACCTGTTTGACTTTGAAAATTTAAACTGGACAATAATTTTGGGACGGAAGGAGTACAATTTACAAAAAAATATCACATTATCACATGTTATTTCTTGCCTAAGTTTATGACGCCTCCTTTTCAAATGTTTTTGACTCAACTATATAAGAAAGTTTTTTTTGTAAAGAATAAAATATTCTGACTTCGGAATGTTTTTTAGCTATTGAACGGTCATAAGGGGTAGTTCCAAATTCGAATATTGGAGTGACGTTAATGAGAAAAACTTAAGGGTGCGTTTGGTTCGCAAGTGGGAATGGAATTGAATTTGGATTTGGGAAAGGTTTGAAAGATGTGGGAAAGATTTGAGAAAAAAGTAGGAGAGAGAAAATATATTTTATATATAATTTGTGGTTGAAAAAATCATAAAATAAGAAAAAGAATAAATAATGTGTGGTTGAAAAAATTTTATCAAATAAAAAAAAATTTGATTGGATGGATTGGGGAGACACCCACCAAATTTGGGTGGAATGAAATCTCATTCCTTGATTCCCAAAGTGGTGGGCTCAAAACCAACCAAACAAGGTTTTTGTTTCTTCTTTTTGTGATACCCACCCAAAAGAGCGAACCAAACACACCCTAAGAGTTTGAATCCTAACTAGTTTTTGACTCAGATGATGGTCGTAACTCGTATATCCGCGTGACTATTTTTGGCTCTTTCTCTACCCGCCCTTAGCAATACTTAGTGAGGTTTGAATATATGAGACCTCAATGTCTAACCAATATGTCACGTTGGTTTACTTGACTCCACACGTGTGACGAAAACATAGGTAAGGTTTGAATTCACTTATCAGGTCACCGTCGTGTGTGGCTCGAAGAAAGTATCATGTAAAAAATGATTTTAATATCAGAGAGGTGAGTGCACTCAGCCATATGCGTTTGTCATAGGCTTCATTGCGTTAGCTTTTACCGTATTACACAAATCCTGAACAATACTTCCCTAAATATGACATGTTAAGGCGGCAGTGGGTCCTAATTTTTATTTTCTTTAAAACAGTGACGAAGCCAGGATTTTATATACGAGTGGGCCAAATATCAACGTAGCAATAATGACTAGAATATCGTCATGATAAAATGATATAGTTATGTTTTTCTATTTCAAATGCATGGATACTACACAAAATAACTTGCAAATATAACTTGAATGTTACATGTAATAAGATTTTGATCTAAAAATTGTACTAAAATGTAATGAAATATGCTTTCAAACTAATTTGAAGCATCCTACGAGTGACAATACCTTTACATGTGAAAAACAAAAGTAAAGATCTATGAAATCTGTGAAATGTGCACTTGTAAGTTTAAATAAATGAAAGGCTATGATAAATGTGTGCTACAATAAAAATTAAATTATACATCTCTCTTGCGTTTTAATCTTCATATCTCAATTGGGTGGGCCAACTTATCTATTAACTATTTAATTTTAAATTAATAGAATGTATATGTAGTAACTCCATAGAATTTTAGGGTGGGCCTTGGCCAACCCAAGTTTGTATGTGGCTCCGTCATTGCTTTAAAAGGACACATTTCATTAAACTAAAATTCAAATACGATAAATTAAAAATATGATACGAATTACGACAAAAGTAAAATATGACACGACAAATACATAAAAACTAAAGCAAGCTAAACTATGAACGATATTTTGCTCTCATGTCTTCTTTCATTCGGTTGATCAAAAAAANAGAATGTCATCTTTTTTTGCACGATCTTGTAGCATTTCTTCGAAGACCATTTCTTTGAAAGCTTCTCTACTTAAAGACGATCCCGTTGTTTTTGTAGAGTCTGATTTTTACACTCTTGGAAGGCCTTGGCTTTCTGGATCATCTCGAAATAGTTCGGGTCTTCAACATCATCAACTGCACGTACGCGTCTTCGGGAACAACGGCTTTGGCACTGATTCGTCTCAGAACCAACAGGTATTGTCACACAAGCTAGCCACTTGTGAATGGCTAACCGTAACAAATAAACCCTGAAAGCTTAAGACCAGGTTCAATGAATTCCTAGAGAGTACAGTGTTTCCCCGGGTCGTTATATCCCGACGAGATTGAAATTGTGTTTTGGAAACGTTCTGGGAATTAGTGATTTGGAGATAGTAACCAGAAAATGATTTGGATTGATTTTACACTAATGATTGCTTGGAATTGAAAATGAAAATGCACAATAACAGATATAACACAAAATGCAATTAAGTAAAGTACAGGGACTAAAAGTGACAACTTCTAAACTACAGGGGCTAAAAATGACAAGTTCCAAACTTAAAGGCTGTAAAATGAAAATTTTGAAACTTATAATTTAAAGAAAATTAAAATCTAAAAAGAAAATATTTTATTAATATTATATTAATTTAATATTAATTATTTAATATAAACTATTTTAATTTAATTAAAATCTATTTAAACTAATCTAAAAGATTTCTATTACAATTTAACTTAGAAAATTAACAAAATTATTTTCTAAAAACTAAAATGATTAAATATTTATAAAAATTAAAAGAAATATTTTTGTCTTTTTTTGTGGATTTTTTAAATTAAAAACCTAATTAATATTTAAATCCTAATTAAACTATTTAAAAGAGAAAAATGAGAAATGAAAAGGGAAAATTATAAAATTAATTTTACAGATTCTAATTAATGTGACAAGCTAGAAAATTATGAAAATGAAAATTAATTAAATATTAACAACTATGCTAATTTCTTTTTGGTTTTTCTAATTAACCTGTTTTAATTAAATTAAATCTAAAAATTACTAAATGAACAGTATAAATTCTAGAAAAATTACTAAAAATACTAAATACTTATGTAGAACCTAGGAAAAATATAAAAACTTGCTACTGTTTAACAAATTTATACAGAACTAATTAATTTAACTGTTTTCATTAATTACTAAATTAACTAAGATTAATCTAATAATACTTAACGAAAAGAAAATTCTAAGAAAATTACTAAATACCTAATGTGACAAACTAATTTATAAAATTATAAAACAGGTTGTTATTAAACTAAAT
>LBNU01034383.1:71811-86969 GCA_014162995.1 Artemisia annua | reverse complement strand
AAAAAAAAAAAAAAAAAAAAAAAAAAAACTCTACATGGGTATTTTATTTATTTATTTATTTATTTATTTTTTCGTGTTCAGTTCATGATCACGGTGAAAAGATGCTAATAAGAAACTCAGATGTTTTATCTCATACCGATACATAATAAGTTATTACAATGTAGAGTAACAGAAACTTCACTTGCAACATATATTAGAATATCAGTTTTTATAGATCAATGCATAAATCATGCAAGTGTTAATGCATAAATTTGCCTTCTCAATCATAACTATCTGGCTCCGCCCCTGAAATCTATTTTTAGTGTATGAGTCAATCGACAAGAGTTGAATTATTTCATGCTAATTTTAATAATATTTGATGTTTGAAAACAAATACTATGTCTTGTCTTGTCTTTTAGTACTTGCACACTCATTCAATCTCATTTATTTTCGTTACTTCTTGCATGGGTTTGAAGGTCCCATGACATTGAATTGAATTAAATTGCGTAATAAAGGAAAACATGTGATATCATGAACCACATGGAAAGTCAAGAGTTAACGATCTTCTTTTTCTTCTTTGGTTCTTTATTTCTTATGATTATTTTGGCAAGATATGCTAGAAACTTTCCAACTATATACTTGTATCAAATATAAATTGTAACTTCAAGTCTAACTAAAGATATCCAAGTGATTGTTTTGATAAGGAAATATGTTTGATTTGTAGGAAGGATATATGGTACCAAGAACAAGATGTGAGCCTCTACCACGAAACAAGCTTTTAAGTCCGATTATCTTTCACGAAGGGCGTCTAGTGCAAAGGCCTACGCCGATTGTGGCTTTACTTACCTTCTTATGGATGCCGATAGGCATTTTTCTAGCCATTCTTAGAGTTTATCTTAACATACCGTTGCCCGAAAGGATAGTGTACTACAACTACAAAATCCTAGGAATCAAACTAGTTGTCAAGGGCACCCCTCCGCCCGCTCCTAAACAAGGACAGAGTGGGGTGCTCTTTGTGTGCAACCATCGTGCGGTCATAGACCCTGTTGTGGTTGCTGTTGCTCTAGGACGAAAGATTAGTTGTGTCACATATAGCATTAGTAAATTCTCCGAACTTATTTCTCCAATTAAAGCCGTGGCATTGGCAAGGGAAAGAGATAAAGATGCCGCACATATTAAACAATTGCTAGAAGAAGGCGATTTGGTCATTTGTCCCGAAGGAACAACATGTAGAGAGTCGTTCTTGCTTAGATTTAGTGCTCTTTTCGCGGAGCTCACAGATAGGATTGTCCCCGTTGCTATCAACACAAAACAAAGTGTGTTTTATGGGACAACGGCTCGTGGCTACAAGGTCTTGGACCCATATTTCGTGTACATGAACCCTAGGCCGACGTATGAGATAACATTCTTGAACCAACTACCACGAGATCTTACTTGCAAAGGCGGAAAATCAGCATTTGAGGTGGCAAACTATATTCAAAGGGTAATAGGTGATACACTTGGATTCGAATGCACTAATTTGACTAGGAAGGACAAATACGCGATGATGGCTGGAACAGATGGACGTGTCGAGAACAAGAAGGGTAAGTCACTATAGATGAAGAACAACACGATTGATCTTTGATTCAGATAGTTACTTGTCATTGTTATTTTTTAAAATAAACTTGTTGAAACAATAAAGTTTGTTTATATTTATCATTAGTTATTATTTGTATATCAGAATGTGATTTATATACATGTTTTCATTTCGATTTATAAGTTAGTTTAATTAATGTTTCATGACAAAGGGTTGTTGGTACANACGAAAGATTAGTTGTGTCACATATAGCATTAGTAAATTCTCCGAGCTTATTTCTCCAATTAAAGCCGTGGCATTGGCAAGGGAAAGAGATAAAGACGCCGCACATATCAAACAATTGCTAGAAGAAGGCGATTTGGTCATTTGTCCCGAAGGAACAACATGTAGAGAGTCGTTCTTGCTTAGATTTAGTGCTCTTTTCGCGGAGCTCACAGATAGGATTGTTCCCGTTGCTATCAACACAAAACAAAGTGTGTTTTATGGGACAACGGCTCGTGGCTACAAGGTCTTGGACCCATATTTCGTGTACATGAACCCTAGGCCAACGTATGAAATAACATTCTTGAACCAACTACCACAAGACCTTACTTGCAAAGGCGGAAAATCAGCATTTGAGGTGGCAAACTATATTCAAAGGGTAATAGGTGATACACTTGGATTCGAATGCACTAATTTGACTAGGAAGGACAAATACGCGATGATGGCTGGAACAGATGGACGTGTCGAGAACAAGAAGGGTAAGTCACTATAGATGAAGAACAACACGATTGATCTTTGATTCAGATAGTTACTTGTCATTGTTATTTTTTAAAATAAACTTGTTGAAACAATAAAGTTTGTTTATATCTATCATTAGTTATTATTTGTATATCAGAATGTGATTTATATACATGTTTTCATTTCGATTTATAAGTTAGTTTAATTAATGTTTCATGACAAAGGGTTGTTGGTACAACTTAAACACAATAAATTTGTAGTAATATTTAATACAATTTTACGTTCTACTTTAGTATTTTTAATATGTTATCTACGTAACATAAAGTAGTACTGTAAACCAGACTGTAAACCAGTACTCAGTAGATGCTGAAAGAAATATAAAAGTTGATGATGTAGATTGTTAGGCTACAAGCCTACATA
This sequence comes from Artemisia annua, assembly GCA_014162995.1. Lineage (NCBI taxonomy): Eukaryota > Viridiplantae > Streptophyta > Magnoliopsida > Asterales > Asteraceae > Artemisia > Artemisia annua. The sequence goes on along the minus strand of LBNU01034383.1, from coordinate 84,274 downwards.
TAATTCCAGCCAAGCCCAATTTCAACTCAACAAATCTCTTTCATGCCAAACTCATATCCAAGCCATAGTCAGATGATCAGGGGTCATTTGCACATGAATTTTAACAGATTATGATCTATTTTGGGCTCTTTTAGAAAAGCTATCGTAGCTCAACTCTACTCATTTAAGTTAAAATTTGTTAGATATCTAACACGCAACACGATGATCGAGAACCCAATATTATACTTGCAAGATGTAACTCTGCCTGAACTCCAAGGTCCATCATTCCATGTTCTTTTGACACGAGTATGCAACTAAGACACGGTTATAAGCTATTCAAGCAAACATGTTCGGCCTGTAACACATATAATTAGATATTGCTCATGCTTTCAAAAGGTTCTAATTAGTGACTAATCATTTTTTACCTCTAAGGTTTGACACTTTGACATTAGTTGCGCTCTGAGTTTTCACCAATTACTCCATCTTGTGTGGTTTAAGCAACACACTTCTAAATTGTCTTATCGTAATGTTACAAGGGTATTACTCTTCCACTATCGTAATGAAAGACAAAGTTACATGGGTGGATAAAAAGAAAAGGGAGGTTAAATTCTCTATTAGAAGAGTATGGAAGGACTTTAGAGCTGATGGACCAAGGGTGAATTGGTCAAAAACTGTGTGGTTTTCACAGTGTACACCCAAACATGCCTTTATAACATGGTTGGCTATTAATGAAAGGCTGAACACTCAAGACAGAATGATGGTTTGGAACCCAAATAAACAATATCAGTATCCTCTATGCAACATTGAAAATTACTCACATGACCACTTGTTTTTTAACTGTGTTTATGCTAAAAGGATTTGGGAAGTGCTATGCTAGAATTGACCTGCAAAGTAATGATTGGAAAGTAACAGTTCTGCACATGAGTAATCTCCCTAATGGCAACAACATATGGAGTATTTTAAGAAGGTTGGTGCTAGCTGCTTCAGTGTATTGTATTTGGAAGGAAAGAAATATGAGAATATTCCAGAATTGCAGCAGATTGTGGGATGATGTTCTTGATGAAATAATTAAGAACATTAGACTCAAATTAACTTGTTTGAGAGTAAAAGATTCTGCAGATATTAGAGAGGTGGCAAAGACTCGGATGATCAGTTGGGGTAGTGCTGATAAGGATAGAAATGGGTGTTTGGATAAGGGGATAACAGATGGCTATGTACCCTGACAGTTGAAAGCTTTTGAAGGGGGACTTATCATTGTACTTAGCTTGTTTTATCTTAGTAAGAGTTAGTAAGTGTCATAAGGATAGTTTCCTGTTGGTTTTGGGATGGTTTGGTGGCTATTGCTGGATTACAGTCATTCCATAGGTTGGTGAGTCGTGAAAGATGAGACTACCTCCTATGGACATGACATTGATGGTGTTTTCAGCTCTATGTGATCCAACCCAAAATTTCGTAGACAATGGATTTGGTTTTGGTTTCTACTCATTTCAGTCAAAAGTTTTTTACATATCCAAGTATCCAACACAACATCGAGTACCCAAAATTAGATATGTAAGTTGTAACTCTACCTCAACTAAAAGGTCCTCGCTCCATGTGCCTTTGACATAAGTATCAAGTATGCATCAAGTTTTACTAACAACTAGGCTACAAGCTATTCTAGCAATCTTGCTTCAAGTATGCAGAATGGTATATAGTTCATGCTTTCAGAAAATCTAACTAATCATTCATTACTAGCATAAATAAGGTGAACCAAACAAAGATTTTATTTGAGGCTTGACATTGGTTTCGTTTTGAAAAGTTACTCCACCTTGTGTGCTTTAAGCAACCCACGTCCAAATAATCTTACAGTAATGTCACATTGTGCGCTTTAGGGAACTTCAAAATACAACATAATCTATTTCAGTTTAGAGACTTGAGAAATATCATCATCATTCACAGATCCAAAAGACAGATATCCTCATGGCCATTACTATTTTCGTGAAACAATCGCTTCTAAAGTGTTGACCAATACCAATGATCACGAGACAAACAAGCACAGGGAAAATCTAACAGCGTGTTAGTTATGTCAGAAGTCATTATAAGCTGCCGTAGAGTTCAGCCAAACAAATCAACATCCTAGTATAAATCAGTGTTTTATTAACTATCAAAAGTATAACAGCCGCATGTTCACTAAAGTTCGTATTTTATAAGCAAATCTAACATTTAGAATTCGAAAACTATTAATGACAACAAATGAGCCTTTAAATACATTGCTACAAGAATAGCATCAAGCACGCAAACAATAAACGAAGACGATAAACAGTAGCAACATGTCTACCTCAAAAAGAAATCATCGCTCTATGCTTGCTTTGTGTGTGCGCCAACGCCAAATTATTGTATCGTACAACCACGTAAACCTGTTCCTACGCATTCTTCCGCCTCATGGAACCAAAACTGCACCTGAGAAAACAGAGCTTTCCCATACCTCAAGCCCTTCGGCACCTTCCCTACTAACAAAAAGCCGCTCACCACCCCCTTCAATCTTCTTAATAATCCCTCTCTCTGAATCCTCCACTTTATCCATATAATTCCGCCTAAACGACTCTTCACCAATCTCACTACTCCCACCCTTTTCCGCTACCCTCGACCACACTTCCAACCCACCGTCTCGCCCAACAAAAACCTGCTTCTTATAACAATGCACTACACTATTACTAACACCACCGCTCGTATCCCTCAAACTCGGATTCGTATCTCTCAAATAAACCCAAGGATCATCCCCCAACTTCCTCAAATCCGCTATCCCTAAATCACCCGACTTGGAACATATCTTACACATACTCATATCATTCACGTCAACACTAACATCCGCAAACGAATCACCAAACCGACTACTCCTACCCGACCCCGGCTCATTAGTCTCCCAAACCACACGCCCCGACCTCACATCCCATAACCTAACGTAACCACTATACCCAAACGCCCCGGACGTGACACTCGTCCCAACTAAAACCCCCATCTCCTTGACATAACTCAACCCCCTCGGAACCCCAAATTTCGCCGAACTCCCGCTCTGCCGCCCTATCTCCCCTTTCACCCCCAACGTCTCCTTATCCACAACCAACACACAATTCTCCCTATGATACGACTCACACGAAACGAAAACCTCCTCCTCCGAGTCGCTAATCGCCCTAACCCTAGCCTTATAAATCCTCGGATCACTCTCGTCCCTCCACTCCACACTCCCAACCCCCCTCCCATTCACCATATCATAAAAACTCACACCTGCCACATCCTCACTCCCCACCGCCACAACCTCACGCGCTCCACGCGCCACGCGCCTAACCGAACCAATCTCATCCAAATGAGTCCTAACAGTCTGCACATAACTTAAATTACTATCATAAACCGTAACCTGACCTCCATGAGCTATAAATACCGCCCCGTCGCTAACGACGTGGAAATCCGTCACAAAACCGTCGCTAGCAGGATTGATTACCTTAACGATACTAGCGTCAATGCCGGAAAAGCGGTTAGGTTTGAGCGCGTGGAGTAGAACGGACTCGATACCGTAAAATTCGGCTTCTTCGGTTAATTCAGTTACGGAAAAGCGGTTTTTAGGGAGGCGGTTGGTGCGGAGGAGAGATAAGAGGACAGTAAATATCTCGGGATCGCGGTCGATGAAAATCGGGCCGCGATCCTGGATATTATTATTATTATTATTACTATTATTATTATTAAATGGTGACGTGGAGCTGATGTGGCGCGTAGATAGCGCGGATGAAAGAGAGTCTAATGACGCGTTGTTAAATGGTGATGTGGTGCTGACGTGGCGCGTGGAGAGAGTGGATAAGAGGGAGTCGGGACCTCCGGATTGGAGAGTGGAGATTGTGGTTTCGAAGAGTTTGCCCCCGACGTTGAGCTTGATGCGGTCACTGGTGTTGTTATTGGGATTATCGTTTTCCATTGAAATGAGTATAAGTTAATTACTAGTAATAATGAAAAAAAGGAAGATGAGCTTACACGCGCTTTATCTTTTACAAGAATCAGATTGAAGAGTTTTAGCCCCAGACGTGAAGCTTGATCTGGTTGGGTGGGAGTGAGTTTGGTTACTAGTAGTCAAGTCAACGTGTTGGAATTATTGTTTGATGGTGGTATTGGAATTATCGTTTTCCATTACTAGTGTTTGTTTGGGGTGTGTGATTAAACTAAACTGGTTTTGTTGACTGGGAGATGGTTTGCTAGTTGCTACTAGTTGGTCAAGTCAACGGCTTTTGTTTGTACAGTAGATGGCCGAGATTGGCTTTTTTTTTTTTTTTTTTTTTTTTNTTTTTTTTTTAATTGATATTTGTATTGCAAACTGTAAATTTGCTCGATCGTAAGATTTGATTTAATTTGATTTGTCCAAAAGTTGCATGACATGATGTGTTTAAATATATATAGCTTGTGCCTTGTGACACTATTGAACTAATAGAAATTATATCTATCATTCTAAGGGACAACAATTTCAGTAGCATATCAGATTTATACAAATCAACTTTTTCATTTATGCGATTAATATATCTTATCTTACTATCTTATAAAGCATTAAGGCCTACTAAAAATGAAATTTCTTAAAATTAAGCAATACAAGTTATAAAGATAAAAGTACAAGTAATTAAAACACATTTTCTAATATTTACAAGTTCTTAAGCACAAAATACAACTAATTAAAATAGAAATACTAACATTAAATACAATAAATAAATTATTATGTACATTAAATACAATTAATTAACTGGTCAATAAATACAATTAATGTAGTTATTAAAATATCCCTTACAAAAGAAATACAAATTATCAAGCATATATTTTTTTTTTGAATGGCGGGTTAGTTGTTAGATGTTAGTTGTTAGTTGTTGGCTCGAGTTAGTGTCGCATCATCGGGCAGAGATACCAACCGCGAGCCTCTTTTTAGAGGATAACCCTACTCCTATTTCCGATTCGCCTGATATCATTATAGCTTGTGATTCCCAAGTGAGGACTTTCCGTTCGGTCACCCAAACCGGTACTACTACCTTCCTTTGCATCGTATCACTCCCTTTGTCACAAAATCATGTGATTGTTTAGTGGAATTATCGTTTTTTGCATAACTAGTACAGATTTCTTTTCGGAAGATATTATTATTATTATTATTATTATTATTATTATTATTATTATTATTATAAACATCACTTTCATTGGAAACAAAAACCATAACATTACAAGAAATTAGTGGGGAGTCTCGAAACTATCTGGGCCCTCACACCTTTAGCAATAGCAAAACTAATCTTACTAAAGATATGGGTAGCAGCACGCGCCCCAATGTCTTGAGTTATAGAGAACTTCCAGATCCGTTTAAGTAAGGTCACCGCATCTGCTTCCAATTCCCCCAAAGAGGAGAATGAGAAACAGAGAAATCCATATCCAATATCCGCACATTTAGCTACATACTTGGCGCGCTTACGTTTTGCGGCAAGTAGTTAAAAGAAAAAAAATGCAATCAAGGTGATACATTTATTAAAAAAAATGCAAAAGGTTTTCAATAAGTTGACCATCGTTGATCATAACTGATCACCGTTCATCAATTTGCACAAATCAAAAAGTTTGGTGATTGATTAATGCCTAAGCAGCGATTAATCAGCTTTGTAAATCGAGCTTTTATCAAGTAACTCGAACTTGACTTGATAGAGTCGAGATTTTATCAATCTCAAGATCAAGCCCAAACTCAATCCCAATAAATTGGCTTGGAGCATATAACGAGCCGAGCTAAAGCTTTTGGTAACTCGGTTTGAGCTTTTATCAAGCCTTGATATAGATATATTTTTTTATATCTTAATATCAGTAAGGGCTAATTTAAATATTAATCTAATTATAAAGACTTGATTCATAAAGAATTAATTAATATACTCTTAGAGGATCTTTAAATCCAAAATAATCATAACAATTTGTATTCTTCACAATTCACACTTCTAAGCTCTTGAGTTCATCATGCATTCTTTTCTCTAATTATTCAACCACTAAAATATTTATTAATGAGTTTTAGTTTGTTTTACTTTAAAAATATATTTATTGATGACTTTTAGATTAAATATTTTTGTACAGATTCAAGCTTTTCATGCCAAGCTAAAGCTTTGTTCGAAACCTACTTTTTTGTTTCAAGCATACTGTTTTTTTTTTCAAGCCAAGCTCAAGCCTTGTTGAGCTCGAGTTCGGCTTGACTCGATTGCAACCCCAGTCAAGGCCACCAACCACGACGGAGTTGGGCAACTTCTTCAAAAGGCGAAAAAAGGATAAGAGGCGTGATTTTGGGTTTAGAGTAAACAAACATGTAATTAGGTCAAATTTATTAAAATGCTACTAAGACACATAAGCCTCTGAATCTAAGACCAAATGGAGTGGTCACAACACTCTCATTTAGGGCTGAGTATCGGGCCGGATCCCGACCCGACCCGACCCGTCCTGAAAGTAGTCGGTTTTGCCTGTATTTTGTCGGTTTTTGGCCCGTCCCGTCCCCGAATCCCGAAAATGCTAAAAATCCATCCCGACTCCTGACCCGAGAAGCTATTATTCGGTTTCGGGACTATCGATTTACGTCGGGATCGGGTCGGTTGTCGGGACTCGGGCGGTTTTGCTCACCCCTACTCTCATTATCCACATCAGCGTCACCTTAGNCAGTGAGCATCAAGCTGCCCAACGTCGGTGGAAGTTATTACGAAACCACAATCTCCACTCTCCAATCCGCTGGCCCAGACTCCCTCCTCCCACCCTCTCCCATTTCACTTCATTCATCACACCAACCGCTTTCACGCCACGCTTCAATGGAACAAAGCGGTTAGGTTTAATTAATTGAAGAAGCCAATTTTTACGGGTCGAGCCTTCTACCCCACGGCGCTCAAACCTAACCCGCTTTTCACGTTGACCTAGTATCGTTAAGTTCCTCTAATCCTGCTAGCGAGTCGGTTTTAGGACGATTTCCACGTCCTTAGCGACGGGGCGGTATTATAGCTCAGGGAGGTCAGTTTACGGTTTAGATAGTAATTTAAGTATGTGCAAACGTTTAGACTCATTGGATGAATTGGTTCGTGAGGCGGTGGCGCGTGGGGAGAGTGAGCGCGTGAAGCTTGTGGCGGTGGGGATGAGGATGGTGGCAGGTGTGAGTTTATGATATGGTAATGAGGGGTTGGAGTGTTGAGGGAGAGCTGAGTGACCGAGAGTATATAAGGCTAGGTTAGCGATTAGCGACTCGGAGGAGGAGTTTTTTCGGAGCGTATCATAAGGAGAATTGTTGTTGGTGTGGAAAGAGACGTTGGGGAAAAGGGGAATAGTGCTCAAGCGGGAGTTCGGCAAATTTGGGTTCCGAGGTTGATTATTCAAGGAGATGGTTTTATTGACGAGGTCACGTCCGGCTTTGGGTATAGTGTTTACGTTAGTTGTGGGATGTTGAGGTTTCTGGGCGTGTGGTTTGGGAGACTAATGAGCCGGGGTCGGGTAGGAGTAGTCGGTTTGGTGATTCGTTTGCGGATGTTAGTGTTGACGTGAATGATATGAGTATGTGTAAGATATGTTCCAAGTCGGGTGATTTAGGGATTGCGGATTTGAGGAAGTTGGGGGATGATCCTTGGGTTTATTTGAGAGATACGAATCCGAGTTTGAGGGATACGAGCGGTGGTGGTGTTAGTAATAGTGTAGTGCATTGTTATAAGAAGCAGGTTTTTGTTGGGCGAGACGGTGGGTTGGAGGTGTGGTCGAGGGTAGCGGAAAAGGGTGGGAGTAGTGAGATTGGCGAGGAGTCGTTTAGGCGGAATTATATGGATAAAGTGGAGGATTCGGAGAGAGGGATTATTAAGAAGATTGAAGGGGGTGGTGAAAGGCTTTTTGTTAGTAGGGAAGGTGCCGAAGGGCTTGAGGTATGGGAAAGCTCTGTTTTCTCAGGTGCAGTTTTGGTTCCGTGATTGTACAATACAATAATTTAGCGTCGGTGCACATGCAGGGCCAGCATAGAGCGAAGAATTCTTTTTGAGGTAGACATGTTGCTACTGTTTATCGTCTTCATTTATTGTTTCTGTGCTTGATGCTATTCTTGTAGCAATGTATTTAAAGGCTCATTTGTTGTTAGTTTTAGAATTCAATATGTTAGATTTGCTTATAAAATACGAACTCTAGTGAACATGCGGCTGTTATACTTTTGATAGCTAATAAAACACGATTTATACTAGGATGGTGATTTCACTGATTTGTTTGGCTGAACTCTACGGCAGCTTATAATGACTTCCGACATAACTAACACGCTGCTAGATTTTCCCTGTGCTTGTTTGTCTCGTGATCATTGGTCTTAGTCAGCACTTTAGAGTTTAGAAGCGATTGTTTCACGAAAATTGTTATGGCCATGAGGATATCTGTCTTTTGGATCTGTGAATGATGATGATATTTTAGAAATTAGAACCTCAAAACTGAAATAGATTATGTTGTATTTTGAAGTTCCTTGAACATCAATTAAGGTGTCAAATAAGTGCATTAGTTTAAGACCGGTCTTTTATAGACACGGGCTAATTTCATAAAACATCAATGTAACATTACTGTAAGAATATTTGGACATGGGTTACTTAAACCACACAAGGTGGAGTAACTTTTAAAAACGAAACCAATGACAAACCTTGAACAAATGTTTATTTGGGTCACCTAATTCATGGTAGCAAGTGGTGGTGTTAGTAATAGTGTAGTGCATTGTTATAAGAAGCAGGTTTTTGTTGGGCGAGACGGTGGGTTGGAAGTGTGGTCGAGGCCACCAATGTAAACATTACTGTAAGACTATTTGGAGTGGATTACTTAAACCACACAAGGTGGAGTAATTTGTCAAAGCGCAACCAATGCCAAACCTTAAACAAACATTAGTTAGATTTTCTGAAAGTACGAACAGGATACCGTTATCTGTACTTCAGGCTAAATTGCTAGAATAGCTTATAGCCTAGTCTCTATTAGAACTTGATGCATACTTATGTCAAAGTCACGTGGAACAAGGACCTTTTAGTTGAGGTAGAGTTACAACATACATGTCTACTTTTGGGTACTCGATGTTGTGTTAGAAATGTAAAAACTTTTGACTGATATGAGTAGAGCTGAGCTGCGATAGCTTTTTGAAAAGAACCATAACTAAATCATTATCTACCAAATTTTATGTGTAAATGACCCACCCACGGTCATCTGACTGTGGCAGTTAATGTGTATATACACATGGGAGTTAACTTGTTAATGTCTTACTGCGACATTTGCTTATCGTAAAATGACCACTAAATTGGGCATGTGATTCAGTATAATGGTATGCTCACTGTACTACTTCTTGCTAAACAACTTATAAGTAAAGGTCTAAAGGATGCTCGCAGCTTTACACACTTTGTAATATTGTGATAAGGCATTTTGTTATAGACTTGGGCTAAGTTTAGAGATTTTACATGATTTCACGTTACAATAATTTGGTGTCGATGCACACACATAGCAAGCATAAATGGATGATTTCCTATTGAGGTAGGCATGTTGCTAGTGTTTATCGTCTTGTTTGGTTTATAAACCGATGATACCTTCTTTTTTTTTATTTTTTTTTTAATTTTATTCATTCATTTATTTATTTATTTATTTATTTATTTATTCTGTCATTGGTAGTGTATCATTATGTTAGATTTGCTTATAAAATGTGAAATATAGTGAAAATGTGGTTGTTAATACTTTTGAAAGTAGAAGACACGATTTATACTAGGATGTTGATTTGATTGGCCGAGCTCTAAGGGCAGTGTATGATGACTTCCAACATAAACTTACATGGCGTTAAATTTTCCATGTCTCTTGATCATTGGTCTTGATTCCACACTTCAGAAGCGATTATTTCATGAAAATAGTTATGGCCATGAGGACATCTGTCTTTTGGCTCTATAATTAATGACGATATTTGGAAATTAGAACCTCAAAACTGAGATAGAAAAGATAAGACGACTGCAGATTATGTTGTATATTGAAGTTTCCTTTACATTACTTAGGGTGTCGAATAAGTGCATTAGTTGAAGACTAATCTTATAGACACGGTATAGTTTAGAGATAGTAGAAAACCTGTGTCACATTATGTTAAAGACGATTTGGAACTTGGAAGTGGTTACTCAAAGCACGTAAGGTGATGTCAAGCCTTAGACAAACACTTGTTTGGTTCACCTTATTTATGCTGGTAAAAAGTTGATTAGCTATATCTTTCGAAAGCATGATTGCATGAACAAGATACCATTATGTGTACTTCAGGCCAAATTGCTGGAATAGCTCATAACCTAGGGGCTGTTTGTCTAAGCTTATGTTTGGCTTATATTTCGTAAGCAGCTTATTGTTTATAAATGATAAGCTCATAAGCCCTTGATTAATGTTTGGGTTAGCTTATTATAGTTAGTGAAGTAAAATTACAAAAAAGTGCATCAACATCTAAATTTGTAGAAATGTTGCTACTGTTTATCGTCTTCGTTTATTGTTTGTGTGCTTGAGGCTATTCTTGTAGCAATGTATTTAAAGGCTTATTTGTTGTCATTGGTAGTTTTAGAATTTCATATGTTAGATTATTTGCTTATAAAATACGAACTCTAGTGAACATGCGGCTGTTATACTTTTGATAGCTAATAAAACACGATTTATACTAGGATGGTGATTTCACTGATTTGTTTGGCTGAACTCTACTGCAGCTTATGATGACTTCTGACATAACTAACATGGTTTTAGATTTTCCCTGTGCTTATTTGTCTCATGATCATTGATCTTAGTCAACACTTTAGAAGCGATTGTTTCACGAAAATAGTTATTGCCATGAGGATATCTGTCTTTTGGATCTGTGAGTGATGATGATATTTTAGAAATTAGAACCTCGAAACTGAAATAGATTATGTTGTATTTTGAAGTTCCTTAAACATCAATTAAGGTGTCAAATAAGTGCATTAGTTTAAGACCGGTCTTTTATAGACACGGGCTAATTTCATAAAACACCAATGTAACATTACTGTAAGACTATTTGCTCATGGGTTACTAAAACCACACAAGGTGGAGTAACTTTTAAAAACGAAACCAATGTCGAACCTTAAACAAACGTTTCTTTGGGTCACCTAATTCATGGTAGCAATGAATCATTCATTAGATCTTCTGAAAGCATGAGCAAGATACCATTATGTGTGGGGTAGGCCAAATTGCTAGAATAGCCTCTAACGTAGTCCTTATTAGAACTTAATGTCAAAGGCACGTGGGACAAGGACCTTTTAGTTGAGGTAGAGTTGCAACATACAAGTCTACTTTTGGGTACTCAATGCGGTGTTAGATATGTAAAAACTTTTGACTGAAATGAGTAGAGTTGAGCTGTGATAGCTTTTCAAAAAGAACCAGGACCAAATCATTAACTTCACGTGTATATGATCCATAGTCATCCGATTATGGCAGTTAATGTGTAAATACATTAACTAGTTACTGTCTTACTGCTACTTTTTTTTTTTTTTTNTGATCTAAAAATGACCCTAAATTGGCAGGGAGAGACGACATGTTAGAATAAACAAGAGAACACAGATAATTTAATTTGTCAATCCCTTCTATATGATTCAGTATAATGATATGCTTACTGTACTACTACTTGCTAAGCATCGTATGAATAAGGATGCTCGCAACTTTAGACAATTTGTAACATTATGGTGAGACATTTTTTCATAGACATGTGCTAATTCTAGATATAGTAGAAGACCCTTGTAATGTTACCTTAAGACAATTTGGAAGTGGGTTGCTTAAACCACACAAGGTGGAGTAATTGGTCAAAATGCAACTAATGTCAAAGCTTAGACAAACATTTGTTTGGTTCGCCTTATTCATGTTGGTTAAAAATGATTAGTTAGATCTTTTGAAAGCATGAACAGGATCTAATTACGTGTGCTAAAGGCCAGAGTTGTTTGCTAGAATAGCTGATAACCGTGTCTATAGTTAAACGTCAGCAGATGATTTCATAAAACTAGTTATGGCCATGAGGACAGCTGTCCTTTGGATCTGTGAATAATGATACGTAGTAATACTTAAAAATTAGAACCTCAAAACTGAGATTAAATATTATGTTATGAGCAAATGAAGTTAAGATGAGACGGAGATTATGTTGTATTTTGAAGTTCCTTTAACATCAATTAAGGTGTCAAATAAGTGAATTAGTTGAAGACTAATCTTTTATAGACACAGTGTATAGTTCAGAAAGTAGAAAACCTGTGTAACATTATGATAAGACGACTTGGAACTTGGAAGTGATTACTTAAAGCACACAACGTGAAGTAATTTGTCAAAATGAAACTAATGTCAAACCTTAGACAAACACTTGTTTGGTTCACCTTATTCATGCTGATAAAAATTTGATTAGTTATATCTTTCGAAAGCATGAGCAAGATAGCATTATGTGTACTTCAGGCCAAATTGCTAGAATAGCTTATAACCTGGGGGGGGG
>LBNU01034383.1:59903-71726 GCA_014162995.1 Artemisia annua | reverse complement strand
AACTCTTTATTAGAAGATGATGCATACTAACCAAACACTTAAATGATCCGTCATGCCGAAGGATGTTCTGCGTTGATTATAAAGCATGCAAGCAAGCATCGGTTTTCAGGGAAATTATAACAACTGAAAATTAATAACAAAAAAAGATAACTTTAAGTTGCCTACCTGCTAGCTGAGATCTCTGGATCTGCTTTGAAAGACCAGTATCGCATCTATACCTACTTCACAGGAAACTTAAAGAGCCGGATTTCAAGCAGTACTTTCTGGAGGTTGGATACGGAAAAACTGTGAGTACACAAAGTCGACCATTGATCTCATTATGTAAAAGGTCACAGCTTGTTAATCTGGTCAACCTTAACGAACTCGGTTGGGAATTTGTCTAATTTGTTTCAGTAATACCCCAGAAAAACCATTTTTCCCGATACCCAACAGCTGCAACTTACATAAAGAACAATCTGCATATGTATTTCTCTAGAAAGTTTGGTTATTCTCCAAATTAAGTTTCATTAATTCGGTCAACAAACCCTTGAGCTGGCTACTGGACATGTCTATGAACTGTAAACTTATAGGAGGCGGCTAAGGGATAATAAGAGCTTGTGGTTGCATTGGGATTAAGACTTTGTATTGTTAGAGTATATACCGGTTAACCAATAGTTGTAGCTCTTGAAGCTTTAACAACCCTCGAAAGCTCACACGAATCATTATGTTAACGAGTTGTCTGATAAATTTATCACATTTTCTTTATGTACTAGTATGTAAATTGCAGTTTCGTGTGATATAGTCTACAGTGCAGCAGTTACTACTACTTAGGGGTGTTTGGAATGCGATAATCTGTTTCAAAACTTGAATTGCCGTCTTTGAATTGCAGTTACTACTACTTAGCTCTTGAAGACTGATCTTTATAGACACAGTGTATAGTTCAGAAAGTAGAAAACCTGTGTAACATTCTGATAAGACGATTTGGAACTTGGAAGTGGTTACTTAAAGCACACAACGTGAAGTAATTTGTCAAAATGCAACTAATGTCAAATCTTGGACAAACACTTCTTTGGTTCACTTTATTCATGCTGATAAAATTTGATTAGTTATATCTTTCGAAAGCATGAGCAAGATACCATTATGTGTACTTTAGGCCAAATTGCTAATGTTTGGCTTATATTTCGTAAGCAGCTTATTGCTTATAAATGATAAGCTGATAAGCCCTTGACTAATGTTTGGGTTAGCTTATTTTAGTTAGTGAAGTAAAACTACAAAAAAAGTGCTTAAACATCTAAAATTGTAATTGTTATATGAGGCTATAAACGTCTTTTCGTATAATACCCTTACATAAGCCCACCCCTCCGCAAATAAGACACAAAATTTGGGCCTTATCAAAATCCCCTCATATAAGCTCATAAGCCCAACCATATGAGCTTAACCAAACACTTAATTTGGCTTATTTTAGTTATATAAGATAATAAGCTCGTAAGCCCTCGAAATAAGCCTAAACAAACACCCCCCTAGCCTTTATTAGAAGATGGTCTGTACTTATGTCAAAGGCACGTGGAACAAGGACCTTTTAGCTGAGGTAGAGTTACAACTTGCAAGTCAAATTTTGGGTACTCAATGTTGTGTTAGACATGTAAAAACTTTTGACTGTAATGATTTGAGTTGGGCTGCATTAGCTTTTTAAAAAGAACCAAAACCAAATCATTATCTTCATGGCTAAATGACCAACGTGCCTCTGACCATTGCAGTCAATGTGTAAATTTCACATGTAAGTACACATAGGAATTAACTTATTAATGTCTCCCTGCTACATTTCCGTATCGTAGTTGATCTTGAAATGACCACTAATTGGGCAGGGAGAGATGGCCCATGTTAGAATAAACAAGAGAACCCAGAAAATTTTACATGGGAGAGATGGCCCATGTGATTCAGTATAATGATATGCTTACTGTACTACTTCTTGCTAAACATCTTATGAGCAAGGATGCTCGCAGCTTTAGACAATTTGTTACATTACGATAAGACATTCTTCAGACATGGGCTAAGTTTAGAGATAGTGGAAGAGTAATATCCTTGTAACATTACGATAAGACAATTTAGAAGTGCGTTACTTAAACCACACAAGATGGAGTAATTGGTCAAAACTCAGAACGCAACTAAATCAAACTTTGGAGAAAGTGATTAGTTACTAGTTAGAACCTTTTGAAAGCATGAGCAAGATGCCAAGATCTAATTATATGTGTTGAAGGCTGAACATGTTTGCTTGAATAGCTTATAACCGTGTGTTAGTTGCATCCATGTGTCAAAAGAACATGAAACGATGGACCTTGGAGTTAAGGTAGAGTTACAAGTCTAACAGTGGGTTCTTGATCATCTTGCGTGTTAGATATCTAACAACTTTTGACTGAAATGAGTAGAGTTGAGCTGCCTTAGCTTTTCTAATAGAGCCCAAAATAGATCATAATCTGTCAAATTTCATGTGTAAATGTCCCCTGTTCATCTTAAAGTGCAGCAAACTCTTTCTATTTTTAGTCATTTCTCTTCTTAGAAATTGACTTTTCAGTATCCGATTGTTACATTTGCGTGTTTAGTTGATGTTAAAATGACCACTAAATCAAGTAGGGAGAGATGTCGTATTAAAATATGTGATTAATTTTAAGGATATGCATGTTCACTGTTGTACTTCTTGATGAACATCTTATGAGTAAGGATGCTCGCAGCTTTAGACAAGTTAAATTTTACATTGACCGAGTCCAACTCTTCATAATTCTCGAAGTAAAATTATAAAAAAGTTCATGAACATCTAAAATTGTAATTGTTATATGAGCGTATAAAAGTCTTTTCTTGTAACACCCTTACACAAACCCACCCCTCCGGCTTATCAAAATCCCCTCATATAAGCTCATAAACCCAACCATATGAGCTTAACCAAACACTTAAATTTGGCTTATTTTAGTTATATAAGATAATAAGCTCGCAAGCCCCCCTAAATAAGGCTAAACAAACACTCCCCCTAGTCTTTATTAGAAGATGATGCATACTATTGTCAAAGGCACGTGGAACAAGGACGTTTTAGTTGGGGTAGAGTTGCAACTTTCAAGTCTAATTTTGGGTACTCGATGTTGTCTTAGACATGTAAAACTTTTGACTGAAATGAGTAGAGTTGAACTTTTCAAAAAGAACCAAAACCAAATCATTGTCTACCAAATTTCATGTGTAAATGACCCATGATCATCTGACTATGGCAGTTCATGTGTAACACATAGGAGTTAACCTTTTGATGTCTCACTGCTACATTTGCGTATCGTAGTTGATCTTACAATGACCACTAAATTGGGCAGGGGGAGATGTCATGCTAGAATAACCCAGAAAAACTTCACTTGTCAATCTCTTTAGTTTGGATATGAATCATCTGCTCACTGTACTACTTCTTGCTAAACATCTTATGCGCAAGGATGTTCGCAGCTTTAGACAATTTGTGACATTACGATAAAGATGTCTTTTCATAGACATGGGCTAAGTTTAGAGAGTAGAAGACCCTTGTACCTTTACGATAAGACAATGTAGAAGTGCGTTGCTTAAACCACACAAGATGGAGTAATTGGTCAAAACTAATGTCAAACCTTAGAGGTAAAAAATGATTAGTTACTAGTTAGAACCTTTTGAAAGCATGAGCAAGATCTAATTATATGTGTTACAGGCTGAACATGTTTGCTTGAATAGCTTATAACCGTGTCTTAGTTGCATACTTGTGTCAAAAGAACATTTTGCGTGTTAGATATCTAACTACTTTTGACTGAAATGTGCACAGTTGAGCTGCGATAGCTTTTCTAAAAGAGCCAAAAATAGATCATAATCTATTAAATTTCATGTGTAAATGACCTCCGATCATCTGACTATGGCAGTGCATTAGTCCTAAAGTGCAGCAAAATCTTTCAATTTTTAGCCATTTCTCTTCTTACAAATGGACTTGTTAATGTCCCATTGTTACATTTGTGTTTTTATTTGATCTTAAAATGATCACTAAATCGGGTAGGGAGAGATGTCGTGTTAAAATATGTGATCAATTTTAATGATATGTTCACTGATGTACTTCTTGATGAACATCTTATGAGTAATGATGCTCGCAGCTTTAGACAAGTTCTTAAATTTTACATTGGCCGAGTCCAACTCTTCATAATTCTCGAAGTGAATAGGCTCCTTCCAGTTACCACATAATATCAGTCTTTAGTATCATGAGTTTGTATGCTTGATTTCTCCCCTGATTCACAATCTTGCGTCTGAATATGCTATGGCTCTGGCTCATAAGACATGCAAACGGGTTAAACCTGAAAGCGTAGTCCAAATCCGTTAAGTCGACAAAATATTGATTGGCTCCTTTCGAACTCAGCAATCTGCATGGAATCTTTGTTTGGTCAGAAACAAATATACCTTGTAAGGATAAAGAGCATGATTGATGTTGCAGTCAAAAAGAAGAATCCTATACACACTTTTGTTCAGTGTAGTTGTCTACTTTTTTTTCCATATAAGTGTAGTACTAATACTTTTACTGCATGGTTCTTGTATCATACTGTTTCATACATGAATTGCTTCTGAACTTCAAAAGAATTTGACCAAAAGTGTGGCCCAAACCTTTTTGAACCGCAAACAAAAATGAATTAGTTTTACCCATTACAGAACTCGTCTGTGTGATTAACATGTTCTAATATAAGAAGGTATAAAGTCGAATGACGTAGGTTATACTCGCTAAGTAATGAGTATAAAGCTCTAGCTATATTTGCAAGTTTCTGCTGATAAGTTCAAAACTAAGCATGATACTATTGAATCCCAAAATAATAAATCTGTGAAGTCATCTCTTTATTCAACGTCAATGTATTTCCCGTTCGGCCGAAAACATACTTACTAGTTTCCGTTGATGATAAATTGACAACGACTACAAGACAACATGCCTACTAGCTTTCGTCGATGATAAATTAACTACAAAGACTAGCACATGGCAAAATCAATGGTATATAACGTTCGACTAGTAGTTACTAGTAATATACATACTATAAAGTCAACATTTCATTTTCAGGTACGTGACTCACGGAATATGTAAGCACATAAAGTAGGATATAACACTGCTTTATTCAGTAAATACTTATTGAATACTACCTCCGTCCCAAAATTATTGTCCACAGACAAAAGACACACAGTTTTAGAAAAGCATCAACTTTACAGCTTTCTCTCTCTTACTTTTTGCACAAAGACAGTTTTACCCTTAACTAATTAATTTCCAACTTCTTTAAAGTTTGTAATAATAACCACAAATGAGGGTGATATGGTAAGTTGATTTATATTCCTTATCTATTTATGGAAGAGGACAATTAATTTGGGACAACCGAAAAAGGAAAGGTGGATAATAAATATGGGACGGAGGGAGTATTGTTTCTAGATGCATTAAACCTAATTTCTATGTTAAGAAAAGGGAGTAATGGGATGAGAAAAGGACATATTCAAAGCAAGCATATCGATCATACCCTACAAATGAAATGAGAGTAGTTGCTTCGAAGTTTGTGAATTATTACATCATATGGTACACAAAAATATAAATTGGACATTATTGACTCCTTTTTCTAGGTCATGTCATAGAATAGAATGTCGCCAAGTATCACAATTAGTCATATGATTAGACCCGAAGAATAGTATTCTGTCTTTAATCCTGCTTTCATGTACTAGGTTAGTTTTAGATTAACATTGTGTTAATGAGTATCACAGAAAAAAAGTAAGGAAAATAAAGTGAAACAGTAAAGGTTATGTTTTCGAGTATTATATTTAGAAGAAGGAAAAAGTGAAGAAAAAAATAAAAAAAAGAGTAATTTGGTGAATTTTATGTAAAATGTTTCCTCACAAAAATAAGCTGAAAATTGTTATTTACTACAATTTCTTTAATTTTTCTTACTCACAAAACTTGATAACTAAACTAAGTGTACACTTTTAAAATGCATACCGTTTTAATAATACTCACTAAATATATTTTTCACCCATAAAATACCGTCTTAACCCACTTAAGGATCTTTTAATTGACTAAAATACAAAATGAATATTTATTTTAAGACAACTCAAAATAAATATGTGAACATATATTATGAAACGATAGATCGAAGTAATTTTAGTCCGTGTCTAATTTAGAATTCGAGAAAGAAAGAAAAAAATAAAAATAAAAATAAATCTATATCTACAGCTTATATATTTTTATATTATCTCAAGAAAAAAAGTGTCAAAAGTTCAAACATTATATGATGTTGGTGTTTAATAAACTTACCCCATGGATTTTAAAAGTCATAGTATAAAGTAAAAAAAACAAAATGTGGACCAAGGATGTAATTTACGACTTGAAAAAGGTCAAAAATAGCAAACATAAGTTATACGACTACTTTTTCTTTATTGACCAAACTCTTGTGACATACGTATCATAGCACCCTAAACATCACTTTACATGCAGTGACGTAATTAGGATGGGTTCCGTAGGCTTCCGAGATATTCATGGATTTTTGTGTCATAGTGTTAATTTTGTTCAAAAAAAGATGACTTTTATAAACGCATCTGATCTCAAAAAATTATGTACGTAGTTTTGTTTGATTTTCTTTAAATGCATCTGATGACTTTGTGTTTTGAGTCTTTGATTACATACTTTTTTTTTCCTACTTAATTTTAACTTTGAAGTCTTTCTTATATTTGTTAAAAAGAAGTGAATACATGTTATCATCTTTTAAAATGGTTGATATTATCGACTGAAAAATTCAACCAATATATTTGTCCATATAAGGTAGAATATTCGTTAAAAAAAGGAAGAAGGTAGAACATGATTTTATAATGTACACCAAACAATAAATTCTATAAACGACTATAATGGGCCTACCATATTACAAAACTTCACAATCATATTTAAGACTATAGTTGACAAATTTGTTGCAAACTCCTCCATCATACCGTCCATCTAAGTCAAAAACTCGTTATTTTCGAGTAACCTGAACAAATAAAACATCATGCGCGCATACATATTTACTAGACCTATAAATGATATTTGTAAATGTCAAGCCGAAAATAGTTGGTTATTATCAATTACTAGTACCAATCAATTTGTCGTGCTAACTCGATCTTGTTTTGTCCGTGACATGACATCAAAAAGGACGAAAACTCGAGAAGCTAGATAGTCCAAAATAAAGATTCGTAATCAAATTGAAAAAAATAAAATTGTTCGACTTTATGTCATGACAATCAAACTAAACAACTACTTTGACGTCTTATTTGAGCACAAAGCTTTATGTCGATTAGTAAATTATAAAAAAATAATCACGCAGATGGCAGATACACATTGATCATAAAATATGTACACGTTCTTTCTCTCTTTTTCAAAATAAGTTATTGTTTATACCTATATGTTCGTTTGTCCGACAATAATTGTTCACTTTTCTTTTGCAAAATTATTAACATATCTACATACGCTCATTATTTCACACATGTTTCTACAAGACTCGAACGCATAACTCTTTTGCTGTTAAGTCGCTCACATAGCATTAGATATAATAATAATAATAATAATAATAATAATAAACATTTTGGTTAAAAATTGTTTTTTAAGAAAAGAAATTTTGTAACTATCTATTTTGCACTTTATCAAAGTAGTCACAAGTAATACTATACATTCACAAGATTGTGTAATCTTATAATAATTCAAAATTCAAAATTTCTTACAACAAAGCGAAGAGACAAATATTAAATTCCACACAATTGTTTGTTTCTCAAAATCCATTATAACTCTACTAGAATTAAATAAAGCAAAGATTACAAAAATTATTGCTTTAACCTAATTGATCATATACACTTTATCTAACCTAACCTAACCACAACAAACTAAAAAAACAATATATCTTTGTTCAAAAAAGAATATCATGATCATCATATCATCATATACCTAATAACAAAAAGTAGAAACTGACTTTGATCTTTGAAAAGAAGAAGCAGAAGAATTAGAATTCAAAAACTTAATACAATCTTCAATAGCTTGAGCTCTATTTGAGTCAAACGTTTCTACGTAGGATCTCGATCTTTCCAGCCCATAATTATTATTATTATTACCATTGCATGAAGATGATGCTACCGATGAAGTAGGTGATGAAGAAGATGTTATTTTTCGCGAACTTGAGGATGAAACATAACCAAGTGCTTTAGCAAATTTAGCCTTGATTCTTCCTAGGAATCTCATAGGTGAGAAAGTAGTACTACTTGATGAATGTATTTTTGTTGGATGGTAAGGTAACACTTTGTACATAGGTTGTTCTTGTTCATGTTCATGTTTGTAAAGGTTGTTGTTGGTGAAGTATAATGGTTGTGGTGATGTCTGGCTGAAACTAACTCTTCTAGCCATGGTTTTTTAGAGAGAGAGTTAGAGAGTTAGAGAGAGAGAGTTTTTGATGGAAAATATGTGAGGAAAAAAAGTATTTATTGATAAATCGACTAGAGATAGAGAGAGAGAGATGGGTTTTTAATATTATTTTATGTATAAATCGTAAAATAACAATAGTACTAGTATTTATAGGATAGCGAAACCTAAAGTAATAATAATAGTATGTACTAGTCGTGTAAAGATAAACAAAAAGTAAAGTGATCCAGCAACAAGACATTTGACGTTTTCACGAGAGAGATTTAGAGTTCAAACATCATTATGTACATATTTGACAGTCATTAGAAAAATAGTTAAAAGTGATTATGAAAACACTTTGATTAGACTAAAGTAGTATATGAAGGTATGCAACATGTGCAATCGTACATAACCTTAGAGTTTTAAGAGCCTAAAAGTATAAACTTGAAATATATTTAGACCCTCAAAATTTATTTTTAACATCAAAATGTTAGCAATAAATGAAATTATGGTATATGAATTTGTTAAACTCTACCTCAAGTGCGTTATACTCGAGAATGACGAAAAACGTATAAAAAGCAAAAACTAGAACGTTACAATATATCTTTGATGATCATATTTAACAATTATATAAATTTTTGCACCAGGTAACTATTAATTTAGTTATGACACTTGCTAGACTCTGATATCCGAGTCAAATATTTGCCCTCTTAAATCACCTTAACATAAAAGATAGATATATTTTAGCTGTACAATACATATAAGTGTGAATGAACTTCTTTTCTAAACATTAGGGGAGGAAAGAGATCATCAATAATTGGGATCAAATTGAAGTTAATGTTTTGTTGTTTGATATGGGATTTATTTCAAAAACATAATACTAAGCTTTAAGAAGCTATTAAATGTTAGGTGCTAAACATATCACAAGTCAAATTTGAACACTAGATTAGATAATTAACAAGTGATTAGACAAAGGCAAATAGGCAACTGTTAGGTTGTATTAGTGTGTGAAAACACATATAATATTGTATTGGTATGAGGGATCGAGTTAGGAAACATATTGATCAGGTGCATTTATTAAAAAATATATATATAAAACTCGAAACACGATTTTTATAAACCGGGTGCGTTTACAAAAAATCGATGTTTTTACCAAAAATTGACATTACGTCGCAAAACTTCATGGGTGTCCCGGGACCACCGAGACCCCCTAGTTCCGTCCCTGATTGGTATTTATTTTAAATTAGACAACTTTATATTATATTGATCCTTGAAGCTTACTAATTGAGGCATTGACCCATAGAACACGTATAAATTGTAGTTAAGACTAAGAAAACGAGTTAATCGTGTGTTGTAAGTTGCGAGGCAAATCATTGTCCAATCACTATTGCTTCACAATCTAGCTTGTTACCAACATGACCTTATTTAATTATTAGTATTCTTAATTGGGTAGTATATACTATTATGTACGTGATTAGTGTGTATCATTTGACCAAACTACTTGCAACATAATGAAGTGGGCTCAAATCAAAGCTACGTTTTTTGCAACTTGCAAGTTCACATTAATTTGGGTACTTGACAAAGTCTTTCAATGCTTACAAAACACAATTTAGATTTTTAATCAAACTTATACACTTTAGATCGATAAGGGGTCGTCGAGAGTAGTTTTCAGAAGTGCTCGTGAATCACATGGATTTTTTCTACGTGATATAAAATTGTATCAGAATTCTTGATTTTCGTAATATTCACTTTC
This sequence comes from Artemisia annua, assembly GCA_014162995.1. Lineage (NCBI taxonomy): Eukaryota > Viridiplantae > Streptophyta > Magnoliopsida > Asterales > Asteraceae > Artemisia > Artemisia annua. The sequence continues at coordinate 61,581 of LBNU01034383.1, read as the reverse complement.
TCTAAAGGTTTGCGATAAATTAAGTTTTTTATGGTTTCAGTAAAATACACCCGATAATTATTAATCATGATTCCACTAATATTTTTAATACACAAATTAATAATATCATTTTCAACAACTTATCAACTAACCTTTTTAATGTATACTACTAGGTGTTTTTTAATGCATACTACTTGTAACAAGGTTCCTTTTTAGCATTTCTTTATTTAAGCAAATCAAACAACCTTTTTTACTGAAAAACTAGCCTTACTATTTAGCGGACTCAAGACCAAAAGTTAATCAGGTTCATTTTATGAAAATACCGAAAATCATAACCCATAAATTAAAAAAACATATTCATTTAAAAAAATCGATATAATTAACATAACTTTACACTACGTACGAAAGAAAAATCCACAGGATCCCCATGTACCTCCGGAACCCCATCGGTCCTAACCTATTTGTAGTGCCACCTTAAGGTTGAGTGCAAAAAGATGTTTTGATGGTAAATAAATTGAGTATTAAAATGATAATAATCACAAGTTATTAGTGCTTATTAGTTGGCGATAAAAAGGTGTACATAATGAAAACTTTACAACAAAGTAAACCTTAAATTATGAAAAGTTAATCCACAATGCACGAGTAATTAGTGTTTTATAATAAACTTTATATATATGGATGAGTGTGCATATATTATATTGATTGATCATTAAAAATAAAACCATGTGTATAATCTAACATATAAATAAACACCTACACATGCATTATTGGACATCACCCGACCAAAATATATGTTACAGTATTATTATTTCATAACGACTTATGACAACAATTAACATCATTTGAAAACCTACCAATAATGATTAAAATTGGTCAAAAGGAAACTACTCTTTAATTTTCGAATTTGGAGATATCAAACTAATAAAAAAAAAATGAGTATTGCATTCGACCACAACGTTTGTTATAAACTTAAACGATATAACTTATAATAACTGAAACATACATATCAAGGTTGCAAAAATCACAAATCGGTAGTTGTTCAGTCAAGTTTTTTGTAGCTTGTAATTAGTTTCGGCGGGATTAATCGGATTAACATCTCCGGCAAGTTTTGGGTTCCCCTGACAAGATATTATCTAAATAACAACTTGTAATAGATATAAACAGCAACTTTAAGTGATTAAAACAAGTTTACAATGAGTTTTGGGTATTTAAGGCGAGATTTGCAGGTTTTTGACAAGTTTGACCAATGTTGACCGTCGTTGACCAGGCTTACCGTCATTGATTAGGGTTGACCATTTTGTTTGATCGATTTACATAAATCTAAAAGGTTGGTGGCCGATTAACGCCGCTAGAAGGCAATTAATCGGCATTGTAAGCCTTTTTTACAATAATGATACGATATAGTTATAGTTCGTTGTTGCTCTCGCAATAGCGTGTCTAAAACAGTATAAAGACTTTAACGAGATTATAAATTTTTGGATTCGAGCTACGTATAACTTTTATCCTAGTTATCAGTAATTTGATCTCGTTATTAAGTTCACTTGTTTGAAATATCCTTGGGTGTGTTACAGAAAACCGACTCAACGTCTCTCTACACCTATTACATCGAATCGAATTATTAATAGCTAGTGTACTGCCGTTTAAAAAAAAAAAAAAAAAAAAAAAAAAAAAAAAAAAAAAAAAAAAAAAAAAAAAAAAA
>LBNU01034383.1:29953-59839 GCA_014162995.1 Artemisia annua | reverse complement strand
AACAACTAGTGTACTATCTCATTAATCATTTGGACAAGAGGTTTTATGAAAATAGCACATTGATTGTCACTTGGTAGTAGCACTCAATCATAGTCAAAGGAGGAGGGTAGGAATTTAATAGACAATTTATTTCAATAATTTATTTAAATAATTCTTACACATGAATTATTTAATTGAAAATTGACATGTCAATGGTCTGATATAGTGATTTTAACAGATTTAAAGTCAATAAGTTTAAGGAGTATTTTCTTGTTCATATTTGTTGGTATAACGGATAGCTAGATACAGTAATAAATATGAATTATACACTCTAAGGATTTACAGTTTATCTTAAATAGTATGTCGTGAGATTACAAACGCTCACTTATTGTACTTCATTGTTTTTTCAAAGTGACCAAAAGGAAACAATTAATATTCATGAGAAAAGTTTAATACAAATCACGAATTATTTAAATATTCAATAAAAAGTCATGGCAATTTGTTTTTTTCATCGACAAAAAAACTCATTTTGATTCTTTGTTTTAAGTTACATATCTGACAAATCGTTAACATTACGTAAAACGAATCATACCGTTGCGAAAATTAAATCGTCTTTTTATTGTGAGGCACTTTTAAAAACTTTCTTCGAACTTTTTTTTCGAGGTTTTTTTTCTTTTCTTTTTTTTTCTTTTTTTTTTTTTTTCTTTTATTTTTAATTTTTTTTTCTTTTTTTGAAATTTACACACTGAAATCTCACAAGTGGTTTGTAAAATCAAAGTTGGTTTGTTATTTTAAAAATCACATGTGCTTTGTGAAAATCACACGTGATTTTTAAAATAATAAATTAGATGTGATTTTTCAGGGCGTAAATTTCAGCAAAATAAATAAATAACTCAAAAAAAAATTCTCGAAAGTACATTTAAATTTCCGTCTACTGAAAAAAAAAAAAAAAAAAAAAAAGAAAAAAAGAAAAAAAAAATATGAAAATATTTTATTTCTAAGAAAAAGGTTGAAAATATGTTTTTTAGGGGAAAATGAACTGCCAATATTTGTTTTTTTAGATCTTTAAAAAATTTATGTTGATCTAATCTATAAGGATAGGCACAGTGGTGACCTATATTGCATCATCATTCCGGCTGCCACCTCAGCTTTCTCTCTCCTCAACCCATATTCACCTCTCTCCCTACAGTCGTGACCCATATTATTAAATGTATACATTTCAACTTTTGACAAGTTTTCTTTGCTTCAATATCGGTCGTGTGGGCAACCGATTGCCAAAAAATTCGTCCATCGACCGAATTCAACAAACAACCTCACAGAGGAAGAGACCGATTTCTAATTCGGTCGTTGGTGGCCTTGACCGATTCTAATCCGGTCCTCTGTGCACAACCTAATATTTATACATGCAGACATCCTGACATACACATAACACCATGTATATGCGCATGACCTGATTCGTAAAGGTTGGGTATTGCTTATTATGTTACGAGCCTACTCGATTAGTTCAAAACTATTTTGTTCTAATTCACTTATTCACAGTTGGTTTTAAGCAGCGTTTTCACTTAGTGCTGAAATCCTAAGTCCTTAAGTAGCCTTTTTTAGCCATCGGCCATCTTGTTTTCTAGAAAATTCTGCTTTGAAATTGTTATATCCTTCTAAAGTTTTTCCAATTTATCCTCTTAACCGCATAAGAAGATGACATGTGGATTCCATTTATTTTCTCTCATCGTCTCATGCAATTTATATATGATATTACATCATTTAAGTAGTAGCATAAGTATTGTAAATGGCAAGAAAATATAAGAAGATTTATCCTTTTTATTTTATTATTATTATTATTATTTTTCTTTTTGAACGACGAAATTTTATCAAGCTAGCAAAGAGATAGAACAGAACAAAATTACATACTAGAAACAAAAATAGTTGGGTTTTTAAGCCAACCGACACAACTTAAATTTTTCAATCTACCTATACTATTGACCCAACTAAATAAGTTCATAACAAGGTTATCAAAAAACATATTTTTGCCGTTTAAAAAAAGCATGAAGCCCAGACTATGACACATGCCACCAATATAAGTGTAACTTTGTATATTGTATATTCCATCAAATACAATTAGTACTAATAGGGACAATATTAGAAGAATATGGGAAACATTCTTTATAGGGTGGTTAGAGGCGACAAAGTAAGACGACAAAAAGACAAGTGCAAGTAAGACCAAATTTATGTCTCTGCAACGGCTTTTATATCGTATCTACCCTTCTGTATGTACATTTATATCCTTCCATTATATGCATCTTGGTTACATATCTCAAGTGATAACACCAACGTTCCATCAAATTTATAAAATAAAATAGTAACTGTATTTTCGCATGAGTCGAATGTTCAACAAAAAAACACTTGATCCGCAAGAGCAAGGTATAAAAAAAAGTGAGATACTAAGACGTAGACAGTTACGCTCCTACTCGAGAGTAGAAAAACCGCTTCACATATAAGTTGTCCATAGCGACTAAGAAAATTAAGGCTCCTTTCGTGAATTTGTTCATTTCTATTTTTCGGGTAACCATGACCGACTAATTCACAAGTTTGAGCTTAATTGCCGCCACGCACACTGAAAGTGGGTAAAATCCTTCCTTATGAGGAAGTTGCTGTTTCCATTTCAAGATTTGAATTTAAAACCTCTCATATTTTAGTGATGATAGTTAGAAGCTGACTTGCACACTTGGCTACCAATCGTTGTTATGCTAACTCAAGTTAATCACTTATTAGTTAATTCAAAGAAATTAAATGAATCAGAGAATTGAAATCAGTAGCGGATTTATATGAATTCTCGTGTTTAGTAATAACAAAAATTAGATCTTAGATTTTTTTATTTTTTATTTCATTTTATTTTGGAAACATACACGTAAATCTCTTTGCAACTAAAACACCCATCATAAAAACATATTACAAAAATTGTGTCATTTATCTCATTTCTCAAACAAAAATAGTGGAAATGAAACTTTATATTTTGCACTACCAATTCTTCACATTTTTATTTCTATAAGCTACCAAACAAAGGAATTTGTCAATTTGATCCGTTTCTATTTCTTCATTTTCATTTCCCTCTACCAAACATCCTCTCAGTTAAAGTTACAACAATGTAATCAGTAATTAGTTTGTACGTGAACACAGATACATGATGTTGATAAAAACTAAGGAAAACAATATATATGAAAACACAATTATGATTTTATCCATTTTAGCAACAAAAAGAAAGAACTTTGGAATTGGGTAAAGCTGTTGGAAGTTGGGTAGGAAGAGAAGTCACTTGCAAAACCTTTTCCTTTTGCCTTTGTTTGGTCAAAGACAGTTTTGTGATTTGTTTGTTTCAAATATGTTGGAGTGTTGATCTTAGTGGACCAACAATATCACAATTCTTTTTTCATAAAAGTGAAACTTTAACAACATCAAATAGCATGGTTAGAGAAAATGTTGTGGATGAGTTTTATATCAAAATGTCATTTAAATAAATTTATAAGAGAAACTTATAAGAATGAAATATTGGTAGTATGTTACTCTACAAAAGTTGAAGAATTAAATGTAGATGATGAGTATTAAAATGAGAAGGGGCCAACTATTGGGCTTAAGCCTTTGGCATAAGCAAAAATGAGAAGATAGCTATTGGGTTTAGGCCCAATAGTTTGGGCTAAAGTGATGAGCATCATTTATGTTCAGGCCCTATCATCTGTATTTATATTTCTTCACTTCAAGAGCAATAAGCCAATAACAACATATAACTTAAGTTATCAAAGCTGTGCCTAACTGCTTATCTTTAGATTTTGACACAAGTGCTCATCTTATAAGCATTTTTGTCTAAACTTTGCCTAGCTACTTGCGAACCTAAATATGTACAATCATAATTTACACATTGAGCACTCTAAAAAGGCTTAGCGACCGCATAATAAGTTTCTAAACGACCTAGGGCCAAAACAAGTATCATGATAATATAATATTTTAACGTTCATGACCCAAAAACGTAAATCTTTTAGCGATTTGTAAATTTATCACAGACGATTCCAGATGAGCAAACGCTTAGAAAATTTCACAGGTTCTTATATACAAATGCTTAAAAATGTATTCTTAAAGCAATAAGAATCTATAGTTCCATACTTCCATGTAACAAATCTTTCTTTCACCAACTCTATATATATAACTCTTGCATTATCTCTTTCTTTCCAATGTAAACAAAAATCTTTTACATAATAGTTAAGTATTTTTTTATGTAGATCTTTTTTAACCTTTGTCCTAATATTGTATCCCACATAGGTTGAAGAAGAAAATTGTCTGTTACTAATATACCATAGAGTACCTTAGTTTCACGTTGTTAGAATAGTATAGTGTTTTCTGATGTATCTACTCCTTGCATATTAAATTAAATATATATATATATATATATATATATATATATATATGCTTGGGAAACGTATCTCAGAAAACTTATATCAACTCAACTTTTTTTTCCTACCGTAAAAATGATTTTGGTTGCGAACATTATATGTTTCATCATATTTTAGAAGTCAATTAAGAAAGAATGTGAGAAACAGTTCAATTGCTCAATTTTGTTTTGATCATTAAATATTGCCAATGAATTTGAATAAAACAACTTATTTCTTAAGAATAATGAACCGGAAAACATCTATGTAAAATTGTTACTTGATATATATATAATAAGTTAAAATGTTTTCGATCGTTACACATAGAAATGGAAGTGAAGAAAATTAACCATTGATGTAATCTCATACATGGTTTCTCAGTTTCTGTTTGTGAAACTTTTCATAATAAACATCACTTTCTATTTAATATCTAAGAAAGAAGTTAGAGCTCGTTTAGGTAACAAATAATTGCTACTTATGGTTTTACCACAATGTGTTTCATCGTTAATAATTGTAAACGCAACTTAATTACAAAATGTATTTGTTCAAGGTCATACATGAGTCTGTTTTTAAACCTTCTCACAGAACATAAACTATCATTTTAACATAATAAGATTCTAGCTTAGGGCCAAATACACCAGACAACTGAAAACGTTATTCATTCAGCTGAATATCCATTTCTACTTGAATAACTCATCATTTAGAGCAATAGCAGCTCTCAAGTTTTTGATATTTTGGTTGCTTGGCAGGTCAAGATATAAGATCATTAAGTGTGGATTATAGACCTAAACTTTGCGAAATCAGTATTTGTAATCAATACTGCGTAGACCACATGCCTGAACATGTTTTTATAAGAGATTCAGCTTGTCAAGGCACTATTTGCATTTGTTGTACAGATAAGATGTGATATGCTACAAACAATCCATCTTATCTGTACAACAAATGCAATCAAAACATGTTGAGGAAGGTGATCTACGCAGTATTGATTACAAATACTGATTTCGCAAAGTTTAGGTTTATGATCCACACTTAATGTTGTTAGATCTTTACCTGCCAAGCAACCAAAATATCAAAAACTTTATGTTAGAAAAACTAATAAATAAATCGTATTTAGCACATATTGAATTAGAGATACTATTATGGACTAACAAATGAGAGCTACTTAATGGACAACACTCTCCAAATGCTTTGACCAAAGTTGTAAGGTTCCTTTTCGGGTCTGGCCTGGCAAGTGCAAGTATCATCGGCTTGCGCGGGTTGGTAAAGAAGCGCATTATCTGCATGACAAGAGTGTTAAGAATTTTATGAGTTTACACTTCCAAATATAATCGAAAAACAGACTAAAAAGGTGAAAACTGAACGTAAACAATGAACCTCTGCCCAAGTAGGTGCAGTGGGTCTGGAGAAGCCTGGCGATCTTCTGTTCCTTCTGATTCACCATCCATATCACCATCATGTGGAATAATATGATTGAACTCCCTTCCAGGAGGAATTACCTGCCAGTAGTTATAGTGAATAACTCCGTTCATGTAGCATTATAATTATAGAGAGTGGCAAAGTTTCGAACTTTCATGACAACAATAGCCAGGTGTTAACTAGACGATTATGGGTTTTTCAAGTTGCACCTGAATTTTATTAAACAGTAGGGAAGCAATATACATAACGACACAAGAATTGCAATTACCTAGACGTAAGACCGCACAGTACGACCCACTTACTTATGAATGGGTCAATTTGGGAGATATTTTATCTTTTACATGGGAAATGTATCCAAAGTCGCCCAAAAGTATATTTTTCTTGCAAAGGCTCGTATTACTAAAAATTAAATTAATATGAGAATAATTTGATAATTATAATTACTTCAGAAACACTAATACTTTGTAAAAAGTTAAAAATGTATATTTTTCTTGCAAAGCCACCGGTTTTTGAAGAAAAACTAAATCTGATCACTTAGATTAATAACAAATCAAGTTTACAAACCAAACCAAACTATTCTCAAACAGAAAATATAAATCACTTGATCTCAATCAAGATACCAACACTAGAATAATACAAGAGAGAGAGATAAGTTTCTTGAATGATATAAAATGAGAGAAGAGAGCAGATATATAGAGATGCCACCATCAAGTCGTTTTACATGGAGAAGACAAGGAAAACGGCTAGGGTTGTACAAATGAGCAAATGGACAAAGAAACGGGAGTATATCCAGTATATTTGCACTCTAGTCCTTTGATATTTTGTGTAACACCCCTTCCATGCTTTCTTCATATTAATCCAGCCTCACATCTTTGAAACATTGACACATTCACCCTTGAGCACTCAACATAGCTTCAACATGATCCAAAGGGACTAAAACTGAAATGTCAAACAAACCAAGTTAGTGCTTTTGAATATTACCTGATATCAGATTAGTCCTTATTTCTCAACATCCCCCCTTCATCTGATATCAGGTAAGGATTAAACATATTTAGTTTTGTGACCAAGAAGTTGTGTTGTAATGTATCCAACCCTTTTGTAAAGATATCTGCTATTTGATTTGCAGAATCTACTTTAACAGTTTTGACCACACCATTTAAAATCTTTTCTCTAACAAAATGTAAGTCAATCTCAAGGTGTTTGGTTCTTTCGTGAAACACAGGGTTGGCAGCTATCTTAATAGCAGATTTACTATCACAGGGAAGAGGAATGGGTAACAGATTATTGATTCCAAAGTCTTTTAAAACTTTCAGAATCCAAATAACTTCACTGGTCACTGAAGCAAGAGCTCTATACTCTGCTTCAGTAGAACTTTTAGAGAGAGTAGGTTGTTTTTTACTTTTCCAAGAAACTAAGGATCCATTCAACAAAACATAGTAACCAGTGACAGACCTTCTTGTCACAATGCATTTTGCCCAGTCAGCATCAGAATAAGCTAAAAGAGACATACCAGGGTTCTTAGTAATAGAAATGCCTAAACCTGAAGTACCTTTGAGATACCTGAGTAGCTTGAAAGCTATTCTGAGATGGGAATTAAGGGGAGAATGCATGAATTGGCTCAAACAATGAACAACATAAGATATATCAGGTATGGTATTGGTTAAATAAATAAGTTTTCCCATAAGCTTCTGATAATTAGTAACATTGTCAAGTAAAGGATCATTATCAGTAGCTTGATTAGTGATAACAAGTTTAGACTGCAAAGGAGTTTTAGCAGGTTTGCACCCAAGCATTCCATACTCACTTAACAGATCCAAACAATATTTTCTTTGATTTAAACACAACCCTTTATCAGTATCAGTAACTTCAATACCAAGGAAATATCGGAGTTTTCCCAAATCTTTAATCATAAATTTGGTTTTAAGAAAATCCTTGAAGTTGTTGATTTCATTCACATTATTTCCAGTAACAATAATATCATCCACATAAACAAGTAATGCAATGAACACACCATTTTTAGACTTAGTGTATAAAGAATAATCGCTTTTACTTTGAGTAAAGCCATTTTCAATAAGTGTGGATGTGAGCTTAGCATTCCATTGTCTAGGGGCTTGTTTCAACCCATAAAGGGATTTTTTGAGTCTGTAGACTCTGTTATCACCTTCAGGGAAGAACCCTTCAGGTAATTTCATGTAAACAGTTTCATCAAGATCACCATAAAGGAATGTATTATTAACATCAAGTTGAAACACAGACCAACCATTATGCAAGGCAATAGTAAGTAAGCATCTAACAGTAACCATTTTAACAACAGGGGAGAAAGTCTCCTCATAATCAACACCTTCCTTTTGATTATAGCCCTTAGCAACAACTTTAGCCTTGTATCTATCAATTTCACCATCAGATTTATACTTAATTTTACACACCCATTTACTCCCTATGGCTTTTCTACAAGGGGTAAAACAGTAATCTCAAAGGTATCTGTTGACATAAATAATGCATAAAAACGTTATTTATATTTTTCGATATCTCTACGTTTTGACGATCACAAAATGTAAAATCATTAAACGTAAGATTACTACGTAAACAAGTATTAAGCTAGTTTATATCATTATATCCAACTTAATCACTTAAGATATGAATAAACAAGTGCTTAATACATCTCACGATCAAAGGGGTATTTAATTAATTATTACAAAGTTTATTTAATTATATAAACATATTATATATTTTTGAAAAACACTTTTGGTAATAAAGAAAAATGTTCTAATCATACTAAATATATGAATTCAAATTTTTAACCAAAATCAGTTAGTTTTTCACCAAATAAACTTTCCCCACTAAAAAACAAAATTTTTGGCCGTTACAGCTGGGCGGCCCCCTTAATTATAAGGGGCAGCCCCTTTAATTTTAAGGGGGCCGGCCACAATTAAGGGGACCGGCCACGCTCCCCTGTCTCCTATAAATACCACCTTAATTATGGTATTTTTCCTCACCTCTTGCACGAAAATTTTCAGATCTAAATCTCTCTAAGCATCTTCCAAAACCCTTTGATCATTAGATTACTAATCCTTGTTTCAAGTGATTCAATCCCTCATCATCCATCCTCATCCAAAGTGCAAGAGAAGAATACTCCTTCAACCTCAAGTTTAAGAAGTATTGTATATTAGTTGTGCATATTGTGAATAGCATTTGTGTAGTTGTGTTGTTTTTCATTATAAGTAGTTCTAGGNCACCTCTTGCACGAAAATTTTCAGATCTAAATCTCTCTAAGCATCTTCCAAAACCCTTTGATCATTAGATTACTAATCCTTGTTTCAAGTGATTCAATCCCTCATCATCCATCCTCATCCAAAGTGCAAGAGAAGAATACTCCTTCAACCTCAAGTTTAAGAAGTATTGTATATTAGTTGTGCATATTGTGAATAGCATTTGTGTAGTTGTGTTGTTTTTCATTATAAGTAGTTCTAGGAATGCTAGTTGTGAATAGAAGTTGGGTAGCGAAGAAGATTAAGTAGTGAAGTAGTGAAGTGGTGTATAATAGTGAAGAAGTTGTGTTGTGAAGAAGTAGTGATAAGTTGTGGTGTGTTGTGAGATTGGTTCTAGCTAGGATTAGGACCCGACATTTAGCTTTGTGTCGTTAAGCCGGTGTAAGCAAAAGTTGTGTAAGGTTTTCTCCGCCATAAGGGAGCTTGTTGACATAGTGAAGAAAACTCCCGAGTTAGGTGCTCGGGGAGTGGAGTAGGACGAAAAGGAGATTCATACCCGAACCACTATAAATCTTTTGTCTCACGGTGCCATCTTTCCATCTCTATCTATTTACTTATTTACTTACTTTCATATTTGTCATATCATATACTGGTTGATATCGTAGTTTATAATTGTGCAAGTCTTTTGGTGATATATAAAGTTCGAATTGGTGTTTTCATAAACAAAGTTTTTGTAAATTTAAAAGACGTAAAACTATTCAACCCCCCTTCCTTCTAGTTTTCCACAGTATCATTTTTATACAAGGCCTCAATTTCATTATTCATAGCATCAATCCAATAAATAGATTTAGAGGCTTCAGAAAAGCTTTTGGGTTCATGAATTTTGTTTAATTGAACTTTAAAGAAATAATTTCCAGGGCTAAGTTTAGTATAGTTAACAAATTTTTCAATCCCATACTTAACCTTGGACTCAACAACAAAATCATTGTAGTTTTTTGGAAAAACAGAAGGTCTTCCAGACCTTCTCAAAGGTACTTCACCCTGAACAGAAGGATTTGAATTTTGGTTCAAATTACCCTCAGAAGTGTTGTTTTCTTTAAGTGTAGCAACCATCTCATTCTCATCGGCAAAAAGTTATCACTGTTTTGATCAGTGACAGGAGTTCTACCAGATAACGGAGAGTGGTCACCTTCACTTTGTGACAGATTATCACTATTTAGCTTAGGGTCTACTCTCTCTTCATCATAGGGTAGTTCAGGGGTTTCAACATCAAAAAAGTTTAAATGGTTCAAGTCTTGAAAGACATTTTCAGAGTTATCTTTGTCCATATTAGTGCCAGAATCTTTAAATGGAAAGATTGATTGAAAGAACTTAACATCCCTTGAAAAAAGAAATTGATGCTCGTCAAGACTATATAACTTGTATCCCTTTTTTTAGTTAGAATACCCCATCATAACACATTTCTCAGATCTACTACTCAGTTTGTCATTATTATTGACTATAGTAGCAAAGCATAAGCAGCCAAACATTCTTAAATCAGAGAGAGCAGGTTTTTTATTATATATCATTTCAAATGGAGATTTCCCATTAAGGACAGAAGAAGGTAATCTGTTAATAAGAAAGGTAGCAGTAAGAATGCATTCAGTCCAAAATTTGAGGGGAATTCCACCCTGAAACAAAAGGGATCTAGCCACATTTAATAAGTGCCTATGTTTTCTCTCAGCAATGCCATTTTGCTGTGGAGTGTAGGCACAAGAGGTCTGATGGGTAATACCTTTTGTTTCACAGAACTTAGCAAAGGTATAATTAACAAACACAGTCTCATTATCACTTCTAAAACTATTGACCTTTTTTTCAAATTGAGTTTCTAGCAGGTTATAAAATACAGTGATATAGTGACAAACTTCATCTTTGGTTTTGATTAGGTATACCCAAACAGCCCTAGTGAAATCATCCACAATAGTCAAGAAGTATCTGTAACCTTCTCTACTAGCAACCTTATAAGGTCCCCAAAGGTCTAAATGAACAAGTTCCCCTAAAGCAGTGGTAGAATGATCACTTAAAGGAAATGGTTCTCTAGTTTGTTTAGCTCTTTGACAGATTTCACAAACAATGTTTTGATTATTGGGAGAAAACTTTAAATCAGGTTTCAGAACATTTAAAACAGGGTCTGCAGGGTGACCAAGCCTGCAGTGCCAGTCAAATTGAGAGAGGTTGGTTAAAAAAGATGAAGTATTACAAGAAATACCTCCAGAGTTGAAATAATATAGACCACCACATTGATTACCAATCCTCAGAACTTTTCCCAGTTTCAAATCCTGGTCCAAGAAAAAACATTTATTCTCATCAAAGGCAACCAAAGCTTTATTATCCTTAGCAATTTTGTGAACAGAGATCAGTGTAACACAATATTCAGGGATAACCAGAACATCATAAAGTGTTAAGGATTTATTCAGTTTGAGATTTCCAATTTTTGTTATAAAGGCTTCTGATCCATTAGGATGGCCAACCTTTATTTTAAGATCAGAAATGTCAANAAAGCAGTGGTAGAATGATCACTTAAAGGAAATGGTTCTCTAGTTTGTTTAGCTCTTTGACAGATTTCACAAACAATGTTTTGATTATTGGGAGAGAACTTTAAATCAGGTTTCAGAACATTTAGAACAGGGTCTGCAGGGTGACCAAGCCTGCAGTGCCAGTCAAATTGAGAGAGGTTGGTTAAAAAAGATGAAGTATTACAAGAAATACCTCCAGAGTTGAAATAATATAGACCACCACATTGATTACCAATCCCCAGAACTTTTCCCAGTTTCAAATCCTGGTCCAAGAAAAAACATTTATTCTCATCAAAGGCAACCAAAGCTTTATTATCCTTAGCAATTTTGTGAACAGAGATCAGTGTAACACAATATTCAGGGATAACCAGAACATCATAAAGTGTTAAGGATTTATTCAGTTTGAGATTTCCAATTTTTGTTATAAAGGCTTCTGATCCATTAGGATGGCCAACCTTTATTTTAAGATCAGAAATGTCAACAACATTAAATAAGTCCTTATTAGTGTATGTCATGTGCTGGTTAGCACCTGAGTCAATGATTTTTGCATCTGAATTAAGTTTAGATTTTAAATTGCTATTAGTGGAGAAATATTTATGAAAATTTTGGTTAAAATTTTTGCTTTGATACAAGATGTACCTGCCATATTGGCTTGCACATTGTTCCCATTGAGAGAGTTATCTTTGATGAGAGAAATTAGAGTGCTGAGTTGTTCATCTGTGAAACCAGAGGAAGAACCAGAGCTAGAGGATGGCCCAGGGCCTGAAGCAACAGAATTGTGGGAAAACCTTTTGCTGTTGTTCTGAGGTCTAGAGGTGTTACACTTTTTTTCCAAAATTTGGAGGGAACCCAATTAATTTAAAATATCTGTCTTTAGTATGACCATTGAAACCAAAGTGTTCACAAACAAGAGTAGAACCAGAACCAGTACTTCTCCTATAATCAGGGACTCTATTAAAGTTTGCAGAAGCATTGTTGGTCTGGTTAGTAGGTACAGCACTAGGTTGGTTAGACTAATTAACCACTCTAGAAGAGAAAGCAGAATTATGGGTTCTGCTAGTACCTCCAGTAACAATATTCCTATGTGATTCCTCATTACAGATGATAGCATAGGCACCTTTGACATCAGGTAAAGGATCTCTAGATGATATATTGCTTCTAATTTGCATGTAAGTATCATCAAGACCCATCAAAAATTGCATTAATTTCATAAGTTGATTATGCCTTTTAAAATCATCAGCAGCATGACAAGTACACCTAGGTAGTCTAACCATAACATCAAATTATTTCCACAAGGTACTTAACTTGTTAAAGTATTCAGAGACAGTAGTGCCATTTTGGGTTAAAGAACGTATTTTATGATGTAAGTTAAAAGTCACAGATCCGTCAACCCTATCAAAAGTATCTTTTAATTCACTCCAAACATCACTTGCACTTTTAGAAAAGATTTGCCCAAGAAATAATTCTTCTGAGATGGAATTCAAGATCCTTCCCAACACAACAGCATTAACTCTGTCCCATTGTCTACCCAAAACCTCATCAGTGTTAGATCTTCTACATGTACCATCTATAAAACCAGTCTTATTCTTACCCTCAAGGGCTAAGAGTATAGCACATGACCAAACATTGTAATTTTCAGTTCCTTTAAGTTTTATAGACACAAAAGTAAGAGAAGCAGAGTCATTAGGATGAAGACGTAAGGGGTGACTTAAGTCCAGTTTACTGATTCATGCAGTGTTATTATTATCAGGTTCAGATTCATCATCAGTATATTGAACAGACATGATTAATCAACTAGAAAGCACAAGCACACAAGATAAAAGAGAGAGAAAGAAGTTCCCAAGCTTTCCTTGCCACTAAAGTGGTAGGTCAAGGGCGCACACAAGTAAACCAACAATAACCAGAAATAAAGTACAATCAAACAGTAACCTCAATAAACAAAAACCAAGTAAGCAACAACAATCAACACCTTAAACAAACAATCTCAACAATCCCTGAATCCTACTCCCCGTCTCTAAACAATAAATAAAAAAACAGAAAGTAAAGAGGGTGTGAGAGGTGTTACAGAGCACGCAAGAGTAAACAGCAGCGGAATAACAACCCTACTACACCCTAGATTCACTTAGTCTAGGGATATAGCAGAGACACAGCACCAACCCAGAACCAAGATCACCAAACCCTAATTTAGAAATTAGGACAAACCCAAATTACCACCTCCAATCGATAGATCAGAAACGAATATATGAGTAAACCCCACTTAATTAACACCAGAACCTTCGAATGACAAAAGCCCCAAAAAATTACCAAACCCCAATTTTTCAAATAATTAGGCGTTTTCAAAAAACCTTTAGATCTGACCAATTGCTAATCAAATCTCTCAAATAACACGGTTTAAAAGACTTATAAAAATTAATTTTGAAAAAACCCCAAAGTTTTATGAAACCCTAAAAATTGAAAATCGATATTCAGAGCAAGTTTATGGAACATGGCTCTGATACCATGAAGAAAAACTAAATCTGATCACTTAGATTAATAACAAATCAAGTTTACAAACCAAACCAAACTGTTCTCAAACAGAAAATATAAATCACTTGATCTCAATCAAGATACCAACACTAGAATAATACAAGAGAGAGATATAAGTTTCTTGGATGATATAAAATGAGAGAAGAGAGCAGATATATAGAGATGCCACCATCAAGTCGTTTTCCATGGAGAAGACAAGGAAAACGGCTAGGGTTGTACAAATGAGCAAATGGACAAAGAAACGGGAGTATATCCGGTATATTTGCACTCTAGTCCCTTGATATTTTGTGTAACACCCCTTCCATGCTTTCTTCATATTAATCCAGCCACACATCTTTGAAAGATTGACACATTCACCCTTGAGCACTTAACATAGCTTCAACATGATCCAAAGGGACTAAAACTGAAATGTCAAACAAACCAAGTTAGTCCTTATGAATATTACCTGATATCAGATTAGTCCTTATTTCTCAACAGTTTTGCTACTAGAGACACGTAAAACTGCATAGATGCACAATGTTTTGGAACTTACAACCATGCGATGCATGAACCTTCCATAACAACTCACGTTACGCCTGATTCTAGACCGAAGTTTGCGTTCTAAAACATGTGTGCATGAATCACCAAGGAAAGACTTAAGAGTCCCAAAGCAGTTCTCATAGGATGGCTTCATTTCTTCACTGCAAAAGCAAGAAAGATAAGGGCGAAATGGGTAGTAAGATTGAATGCAAGTGAAATGGGGATATTTGTACGAGTGAATATGTTCTTTTCTTGTGATGGAGTGCCAAGAATAATTATGCTTTTCTTTATCACCACCAAAAGAGACGACACATATACTCTCACTTTTATCATGTGCATACGTAGAGATACATATGCATGCATGATGAGCTTATTATTTGTCAATGTTCACCTTTTTGCTTAGAAAAGATTGGAACCAGCTATGAAATTTAAACTTTATTCTATTTATAGATAAAGCAAATTATCCTGGATATACATTTAACGTTTGTCTCATTTAAAATAGGCAATTTTGTCACATGGTTACTTGAATTGGTAGGAGCCTAGCTTATCTCTTTTGATGACGCTGTTTTTTTCTCTTATAAGGTTAGCATCTTCAATAATTCTCACATGATATATGTATAGATCAGATTAATTACACAAAGTTGTAACCAGCTTGCCAAATAGTACTAGTAATTCTTTTTTCATCGCAATCAACAGATTTAATTTATTACATTCTCATTCTTTTGTTGCATGCTATTCTCGTTCGTTTGTGGGTGCCTACCTATACTCAATTGACTTTAGCTATATAATATTCGTTTGTTTGATTGCTTTTGTTAGTGCAACTTCAGTATTTAATTCACCATTCTTTGACTGAATCTGCACTTGCGCTTTGTTCTATAAATCCTTGGCTACAGTTTTGACTCTTAACGATTTCCATTAAGGTTTCGTATATTAGTACGCAAAGATTTCTGTTGGTTTGCGCATTGTTGTTTTGGTGCGCATTGGATTCCGGTGCTTAAATCTAAAGATAAGGAATTTCCAATTCTTTTGTCGATTATAATGGGTCCAGGTTAGGTGTTCTTGGTAATTCGTGTTAAACCCTAACTGTTTTTAGTTAGGGTTTTCTCCCTTGTTAACGATTTTGTTGTTTATGTGTAAGTGGGTTTAGAGAGATGAATGAAGGGTTTTTTAATACGAAGAAGGATTCTAATGTGCCGAGTGTTAATGTTGATGCTAATGTGAATATTGATGAATTGAATGCTACTGTTGATTTGTCGAAGGTGACTATGAGGAAACATAAGAAGCCTAAGGATGTNGTAAGTGGGTTTAGAGAGATGAATGAAGGGTTTTTTAATACGAAGAAGGATTCTAATGTGCCGAGTGTTAATGTTGATGCTAATGTGAATATTGATGAATTGAATGCTACTGTTGATTTGTCGAAGGTGACTATGAGGAAACATAAGAAGCCTAAGGATGTTAACCCTAGTTCTACTCAGCCTATACTTGCATCGTCTGGTCCTGTTATTACTGAGTGGAGTGTTGATGATGGAGATATTGATTTATCTACGATTGTGGACAATAATAATCAAGTGAAGCCGGTTTCACTTGATCCTTTAGTTAATGATCCGAATGGTCCACATGGGGCTTCTAACAAGTCTCATAGTTCTGATAAGGTTGATACGAATGCACATGGGGCTGTTGGCATTGAGAAGGTCGGTGTGGATGCTTTGAAACAACCTTCTACATTGTATGCTGGTGCTACTTCTAGTGAACCTAAGAAATACATGTCTAACTTTCGTAGGCTGGAGTGTAGCAAGAAATCAAACGGTGTGGATCTTTCTGTACCTATGAAAGTGGTTGAAGAGGTGAACACTAGGTTTGAGAATACTCTGTATGGGTACTTCCTTGGCCAACGACTTGCGTTTCCTGTTGTCGATTACTATGTACGCAGTGCGTGGGCTAAGTTTGATATACAGAAGGTAATGATGAATGCAAAGGGGTTCTTTTTCTTTAAGTTCAATTCGAAGAAAGGTGTTGATGATGTTCTTGAAAACGGTTCTTGGTGGATTAGAAATGTACCTATTATTCTTAAACCAAGGACATTGAACACCAACTTACTTAAAGAGGATTTGACCAACATCTCGGTGTGGGTTAAATTCCATGATGTTCCTCTTGCTATGTTTTCTAATGATGGCCTTAGTCTTCTTGCCACATTGATAGGCACGCCCAAAAGGTTAGATGCTTTTACTAGCCAAATGTGCAAGGAATCGTGGGGCCGTAGTAGTTTTGCTAGATGCATGATTGAAGTGAAGTCGGATGAGGTGCTTAGGGACAGCCTTACTATTGAGATACCTTTACTTGATGGGTCGGGTTCGACTATTGAGAAGATACAAGATGAATACGTGTGGAAACCACCTCGTTACGATAAATGTAAGATTTTTGTTCATACTCTGATTGAGTGTCCTAAAGTTGTTTTACCTCCTACTCAGCCTACTAAGCCTATTAATGATGGTTTCAAGACGGTCAATAACAAGAAGAAGGGAATGCAAGGTGGTCGTACTATTCCGGGTCAAGGAGGGTTTACTAAACCTGCTGTGGGTAAGCAGTTTCAATATCAACCCAAAAAGACTCCTCCTGAACTTAAGAAAGTGGAAGTCACTAAGAAGAATGCTTCTGATGTGGCTAGTTAGAGTGGAACAAAGATTTCTACATCTAACCAGTTTGATGGTCTTAATATAGAAGATACAGATGCTTTTGGTATTCCTTCTAATGACACCAACACGGATGTGGATTCTGGTCGTACAACGAAAGTTAATGAAGATAAGTCTACTAAGACAGGTACTGCATCACAAGAACCCTTTGTGAGTGATTTGAAAGAGAAGGGGTCGGTTGTGGCTTCTAAAACTAGTGATTCTTGTACTCCGCCCGCCTCTTCTACTAAGAGAGTTAATCCTTTTTCTAAGGTGGGAGAGATCGTGGTTTCTGATTCTGAAGATGAGGTGGTTTCCAACCCATTTGATGAGTCTGCTAATCTATTCGATGGTGGCCAAGAGTTTTAAGATGATTATGATGACTATGACTACGATGACTATGCGAATCAGGTTTATGATCTTCCAGGGAATTTGGATGCCTTTAATGCCATGTATGGCACCAAACTTCAAGGTCTTAGGAAATAATTTTATTTCGTTATGTCCTATGTTATCATTTGGATAGTGGTTTGTTTTCTTGTTTAGAAAATAGGAAGTATCTTGTTATTCTATCCCACATAGGTTGAAAAAAGAAGTTGTTGGTTACATATATACTATAGTGTACGTGAGTGTCTTGTGACTAGATTAGTATTATGTTTTCAGCTATATGATTTGCTTCATGCTTAAAAGGTTTGAAAGGTAACCATAAATAGCATGAAATAAGTCTTGCAGCCGATAATTAATATGAGTTCTTGATCTTTTTTACTTTTCTTGGTTATCTTCCCTTATTCTTTTTGGCATATCATTCAAGCTAATCTTAATAACAGTTTGGGGGTCACATTAAAAAATAACAGGAAAGTTGTGGTTGTCATTCACACGTACAATAAAAGTAAATGAGACACGAGACTTGCTTCTAAACAATTTATACATGAGAGCAATAACGAAGACTCGGAAATGTGAAAGTTTGAAGTAGAAGATGTAATTGGGCAGGTATATATTCTAAACAATAAGATTCTACATCTTTTACTCGTTTGAACATTTTTTATATCTTGATAATGTCTTCTTACATATTCTAAGAAAACTCGATTTCAGGATGCCAATATTGTAACGAAGCGATCCCGAGTATGAAATGCTCCTCAAATTGTATTTCAACAGAATCAGCAATTGGGCTTTCAAAAGATTCAAGAACAGGTTATATTAATCTTTCGTTCATTTGTTATGCATGTTGACAGTAATTTCTTTTATCTCTATTCGTAGTGAACGTATCTACGGTCCACTATCTTTCACATTAGTATAGTACACCGAATTATATTGCGGAACCAGACTTAGGTTTGTTTCATCATGTTGGGTTGTGTTCAAAAAATAAGCTCATAAGACCCTAACTGCAATTGAGCAACTTCTTAAAAAAGTAAAATTATCCTATTACTTATCCATGTGAAATTCTAGTTCGGGTTGGGTCAAAGTCCATTAGGGTAGCCAACAGTTGCCGTCCATACTTAACTAGGTGTGTGCAGAAAGTGGATTGGTACCGCGAAGAATACTTAACAACGTATAATTTCATGTTGTTACCATCAAGTCTGGTACTCGAAGAGTCGAAGCACATAAACTAGATGTTTATAAACTTCCTTTCATGTACATAAAAATATGTTTATGGTGTAGTAATTTACCATTTTTTGTTCATGGATATCTTTTCTAACCTCTTATTCTTTCATTTTATCCCACATAGATTCGAGAGAGAAATTGTTTGTGACTAATATACCATATTGTTTATGAGTGTTGCATGTCTAGAATAATATTATGTTTTCAGTTAATCGTGGCACATCAAGTTTGAAAAAACTTGCACTGCTGCATATTGCTGGAAATTGATATGAACTCTTAACTCTTTTTAGTTCTTGTTTATTGTAAATCATGTTTTGGTGGTATCTATTATAATCTTGAATTTCACACGGGTTAGAGAGGAAAATATATTTTTTTTATGAATAACGAAAATAATGAAAATGAAGTAATTTTGTATCATCGTAAGTCTTGATTAAAATGCAAAAAAGGATTACGTAAGATGTTTAGTGACAATAATGAAAATCACGTTCAAAAAAAATAAATAAATAAAAAAATAAATAAATAAAAAATAAAAATCCACATACGATTGAGATTAACAGTCAAAAACCAACATCACCTCCTTAGGTGGGATTGTTTTAATTGCTTATTGAGCATTCAGTGATCGGCGTAATGAGTTTGCTACACAACCTTGACCGATGTATACGTACGATTTCTTCACGAATGATTTTAAATAAGTAAAAGCTAACCCTTTGTTCTTGATAAAAATCACAGGCTGTTTTAGATCAATGCTTAAACATTTGTAATCTTTCATTTTTAGAGCAATAACAACATATACTTTCACGTTATCGTCCAAAATGCATATGATTCCTGCTCCAAACACATAAACTAGTTTGCTTCTAAAAATCAATCTGGAGTTCCAAGATATGTTTCTTTCAACACCTTTTATAACCCTTGCATTGTCTCTTTCTTTATCTAACATTTTATCCCACATTGGTTTGAAGAAAGAAATGGTTTCAGGTTCACCTGGGGGAGAAAATTAATCCCATGTGGCCACGGAGGTTCATCTGCGATGACTCCGGGCTATCCAAAAGGGTAGTCGCCTTAGGATTAGTTGGCTCGCAATATCGAATCGGAACCCAGGTAAAATAATAATAATAATAATAATAATAATAATAATAATAATAATAATAATAATAATAATAATAAATAAAACCCATAAATAAATATATGGTTTGTTACTAATATACCATATCGTTTGAGAGAAACTCCTGTTCGGAGTAGTAATATGCTTTCAATATTGTTATCTTCTTATTGGCTAAAGTAGTAAGGTGATAATAGGTTTGAAAGTTAGTACGATTCTCGATTAATTTTTTTTTATTATACTCCCACTGTCCTATATTAAATGTCCTGTTTGACTTTTCAAAGTCTTTTTTTCACAACTTTGACCTTAAATATTTTTGCTTGTATAATATAGTATTTGATAAAATTTATAAGCAATGAAAATACATTCAATACTCAATCCATTCATATATTTTGCATCAAGTGTTATATAACACAAACAAAAATATTTAAGGTCAAAGTTGTGAAAAAAAAGACTTTGAAAAGTCAAACAGGACATTTAATGTGGGACGGAGGGAGTATATCTTTCGTTGTACTGAGTACTGACTATAAAACATGTTTTAGCGAAATTGGTTTAGTCATTAAGTTCACATGGCGCAAAGGGAATTTAAAAAACAGTTTGAAAGCCAGTTGATAAAGAATAAGAATTTGAGAATCAGTAAGTCTTATTAGATATTGGATGTGTTACAATTTGAAGCCATTAAAGTTTAAGGGCTATTTTGTTTAATTAGTACACTTAAGGGACTATTAGATTTTTTGAGTTTTTGGATTGTTAAGCAGTTTTGGGTCTTCATGTTTAGCTGATTGTTCATTTAATAACTAAACTTAACATTAATTCTTAAAACATTACAATACGAATTATTATCAAACTAAAAAATACAACGTAAAAAAAATACGAAACATATTAAATTTAAAAACATACGAATTACAAATACTTATTCATCGTCTTCGGAATCTTCTTCTTCTTGTATTTCTTGTTGTTGCTGAAGACGTTTTTGCCAAACATGTTCCATAAGGTCTCGTTGGAGTTGAGTATGCGTTCCTTGGTCGCATATTTCTCTTGCTATGCAACGTTGGGTATCACATCTGTCGACCCACTTGTCTCGTCTAAAACGTGGTGACGGATCCACCCACATTTTGCCATAATCATGTAGTGCAAACTTTTGATCTTTTAAAATCATGTTATGCAAAATAATACAAGTATACATGATTCTACGTATCTTGACAATTTCCAGTTGACATGTTCCATAAGTTCTTGTTGGAGGTGTTTGTGATTTTTATTTTTTTTTTCTTTTTTTAATTCTAACAACTAGTGCCACTCCAAAGGGGGTGTTTATGATTATTATTATTATTATTATTAATTTATGAACGATAACGCATCGTCATGGCTATAACTTGGCACGTTAACGCCACTCCTCGATATGAATAACTCACTTTAACGCAGCGAGGTTAAGGTTTAACATGGGAGATTAGGTCATTGTACCGAATGCTCTAAGGTGGGATGCCTATATGACGGATAAATATTAAGAAAGAAAGTTGATGGGGGCAAATATGTAATAAGAAAGAACAAATGTACTTTATTAGTTAAACTAAACTAAAATACAATGTTGACCGACAGTTTCATTCATCATCTCCTTATTCGATACAAACTTACCTTTTTTCTGTTAATACAATGTTGTATAAATTATAAATAAATTATCCCATCATCATACGTACATATTCAAATAATTGAAGTTTGAGATCGACTTTAGAATCGGCCTTAAAGCTTTCTGAGGTATGATTTGCTTTTTTTGTTTTGTTTTATGGGTTACCATGGTTTTCAATTATGATGCTTTAAGGTTGATTGTTTATTAGAACCCTTTTAAGATTGTGCTTTTTGGTTCAAATCAATTCATTAAGATCTCTGAGTGCTTGATTTGTTTCAATTATAATCAGTTTACCTTTTTGGATTGTTCAATTGGCTTATTAGATTTTTTGAGTTTTTGGATTGCTCTGTTTTGTGTGTTTTTTAGTTTATATGCTAAAAAATAGACCTTTTTCCTGGTTCTTCTATAAAAGCAATAAGCTATTTGAGTGTTTAGATTGTTCAGTTGGCTTATTTCAATGCTTTGCTGTAAGCACTTTTTTGTGCATTAGTTTTAATTTCAATTAAGCTTTTTGAGTGCTTGGGATCTTGTAATTACACATGGTTTTGCATTAATAAATTAACCTCTAAATATTATTGTTTAGATGGAGCAAATTTCCAGTGATCGATTCCCTCCCTTGTCTTCCAAATATCCGTGGTTGATTGCCCAGAACATACAAGACGACGAAAAGCAAGACCAGTTCTTCTTCTGCACCATAGACAACGAGTTGCCACATTATCGATGTCGAATCCCTGAGTTGCTTGGGAAACGCATCCGGGGATTTTTTCATGGCTGGGTGATTCTTTCCAACCATCCATACAACAATATATGGTCTCTTTGGAACCATGTGACTTCTAAGATCATAAGTCTCCCCACCTTGGTTTTGGAAGATGGCGAATATGAGTCTATCCACCAGTGTTGTTTGTCAGCCCCTCCTGTTGATCCGAGCTCAATTCTTTTGTTAACAACAACCAATAAGTCTACCTTCTTATTTTGTCCGGTAGATAGTAAACGGGAGGATTTTAGATGGACCGAGATGTCGTATGCCCAGCAGCTGAAGAGACTAACTTCAAATGGTAAATTACTAGTTAGTCTAACTTGTTGCAATGGTAAAGTATATGCCCTAAGTACCGATGGTACTTTTGAGGATTTTGTCATACATCTTGACATTGTTGTTAAGTACAATGAAGTTGTGATAAATCTTATGCTATTCAGCATTTGCCCTTCTGGCCCTGTTGACTCCTATCGTACTGAAAGAGACATTCAGTATTTGAAAGGATCTTCTACCGAACTGTTCTACATTGAGATGACTTTTTGGGAGGAAACTGAGCATACAGAGAATAAACCTTCTGATGTGTATTTGTATAAAGCAGACACGACTTGTATAAATTGGGAAGAAAGGGAATTATGCTTCAAAGACTGGGATATAACTAATAAGAATATTAGGTGTGACGACTCGAGTAGTGAAGACTCGAGTAGTGAAGACTCGAGTAGTGAAGACCCGAGTAGTGAAGACTCGAACACGAGGAGTGACGACTTGGACAGGGGTAGTGAAATTTGGAAAACGTATTATAAAAAAAAAATGGACATGAGTATTGAAGTATGGAAAGTAATTGATGACCTCAAAGACGGTATTTTTTATATGGATCTTGCCCGTGATTACTCTGTTTTTTATAGCCCAGTAGTTGCCTCAGAGTTAGGAGGTTATCTACACATTCGTGGTGAAATGGGCAAAACGATATACTCATACAATGTCAAAGATAATACAATCTCGCTATCTTGTATACCCTCTCCTATGCTGCCGACAAGCCATGTGTCAATGTGGGAATGCAGGTATTGTCTTTCAATTTATTTGTGTTTGTTTCTCTCATGTCTTTTATTATGGTTCTCTTTTATGCATAATAATACCGTATTATACGTTTCCATTGTCCCATTTTTGTCAGTTTATTTTAATTTTCGGTACATCTGAGTGATTAAAAGATGTTGTCGATCGGTCTAGTAAGCGGTCGGTATCATATATGTTTTCAAAAAATTTATAAATATAACATTTTCTTTACATGTATTCAACATTAATTGTATACAAAATGACCCAAATGGGACACAAACTATCTTTAAATTACTACAACGGATTTATGGAATGGTAAGTTGGTATTATATTCAAAAAAGGGAGGGGGAAAAAAACACGGTTTATATAATAGGGAGGTTGTTTGATGCAGGTTAGAAGATGATCATGAAGAAGCCAAATGCATTGTTGATTATAAAGAAAAGATGGAAAACAACAATCACATATTCTTAAGATCGGGTTCCAATAGTGGAATTGAATTTAAAAATTCGCACCTTCTCAATATTCCGTTTGATCTTTTGAAGATGATTATGGAGCTTTGCGTTGGTGTGGAATACATGAACTTTCGTGCTACATGCAAGCAATGTCTTTTAGCAGCACCTTTGATCAAATGGAGCAACGAGACATCATTAAGGAGATTACAAACACATTCACCTGTTTCACCTTGGTTAATGGTGGTAGACACAAGAAGAGGCATTATCACTTTCACAGATCCTTTGTTGGGTGACAACTATTATCTGAAAAACTCCAAAGTATTATGTGACGAACATGACAGACTATGTTATTCAAGGTTTGGCTGGTTATTGTTTTGGAAGGGAGACTTGAATAGCTTAGTTTTCTTTAACCCTCTCACAAATGACCTTCGGGATCTTCCATTAACTTTACATGATTTAGAAAGCTTATGCTTTTCAGCACCACCAACTTCCCTTGATTGTATGGTTGTTGGGTTTACAACAGAGTGTGTTTACATCCTCCATGTGAATCAGGATGAGACGTGGCGTGAACTTCGTTCTGGCACTGATCCATTACCACCTGTTTGTTTTTCAGATTTTTATGGTCGCAATGTTTATATCTCTTGTGAACGAGGAGAACTTTGTGTTATAAATAATATTGGGGAAAAAGGTCACTCTTGGGGACCTGTTGAAGCCGAAGCTCCTAAAGGTTCTTCTAGATCCACGAAACAATATTTCATAACGAACTGTGATCAACATACTTTACTGGTTACTGTTGGCGAGTTTGGAGAAGCTGTTGAGGTATTCAAGCTCAATGACTCCGAAGAAAAATGGGAAAAAATAGATAGTTTAGGTAAGCACACTGTCTATATTTGTGGCACAGCATGGTTCTGTATTGAAGCCAAAGAACCAAAAATGGAGAATAAGATTTTCTTTCCGCGACTACATACCAAGAACAAGAGAGTTGTGTTTTATTCACTTGACACATGCAGGTACCACACATTTGATGCCCAAAACTTTCCAAAAGAACGTCTAGAGGATTCCTTTGGAACCACGCATCATCTCTCCCTTAATGTTTGGATTGAACCAAGTTGGTCATAGTTGACACAATAATCATGTTTGTAAACAGGTTAAAAATGTTAGTTGCGTCTTTTTATTTATTCATCTATAAACTGTTTGAGCCACGTTGATGGTTTTTATTGTTTGTGTCATAAATGTTTGTTATCGACTAATTATGACAGTTATTTTTTCTTGGGTTATTTTATAAGTTCCAGATTCCTGTTATTTCAGCCTTTGATCTCATTGTCCTTATTATATATGTTCTATTTTCATATTTGGCAGGGTGTGTTAGTAGTAGTCGACAACTTCACACCCGCAGGTGCAACACCCAATTTTACCTAATATATTCTTTATAGGGCAATTTTAGTACTCATAAAGGTTAGAAGGTTTTGAAGCTATTTCATACTATTAGCAAGTTTAAAGGGTCTTATTAGATATTGGATGTGTTACAATTTGAAGCCATAAAAGTTTGGGCTATTTTGTTTAATTAGTACACTTAAGGGACTATTTTTAACTTCTTGAAAGCTACAGTTATTGGGCTGGACAACCATTATTGGGCTAAATGTAGGATCCGGAAAAATTGATTATTTATTCATTTGCGCATTTGGGAATGTGAGCCGGTGCCCTATAGTATTAGGGGTGATCACGGTCCAAAAACCGGACCGGACCGGACCGAAGACCGAGTTAGGGAAAACCCATAGACCGAGACCGTTTGGTCGGTCCGGTCTCGGTCCGGTTCGATCCGGTCGGTTTTCAGTCGGTCTGGTCAATTAGGCAAGATTTTGGCAACTTTTTTTCGGTTTTTTGGTCGGTACGGACCGGACCGAACCAAGGACCGAATTAATGAAAAATCCCAGACCGAGACTGGACCTTGGTCCTTCGGTCGGTCCGGTCAAAACGGTCGGAATGCTCACCCTCATATAGTATATATATATATAGAGAGAGAATACTGAAGTCCAACTATTTTGCAAGAAGGCTGGATTTAGGTCTGGTTTGAGTAGGGGTGTTCATGGATCGGGTAATATCAACAGTAACCGAAAACCGAAACCGAACCGAACCAAAAAAATTGAACCGAATTCGTAACTGAACCGAATTGGTCATAACCGAACCGAACCGAACTGAACTAAATATTCGGTTAACGGTTTGGATATGGGTTTGGCAATGAAAACCGAGAACCGAACCGAAAACCGAATTCTTATAAATACATATTTTTTCTATGTATTTATATGAAAAAATAAATTACTAAAACTCTTAATTAGTGTAAATATAACAATTTTTTTTTATGTATTTATGTGAAAAAAATTACTAAAACTATTTTTTAGTATAAATATATCATTATTTAAGCTTGAAGAAAAAATTTTGTGATAAAAACATATATAATTAAATGAAAAAATCATTAAAATTATGTAATTCGGGTTATTCGGTTCGGTTTTCGGTTATAGGGGTTCGGTTTTCGGTTATTCGGTTCGGTTTTCGGTTCGGTTGAATCAAATTTGAATTCGGTTTTCGGTTTGACCCAGAAAATTTTTTTAGCCGAACTAACCGAATAACCCGATAATCGAACCGATGAACACCCATAGCTTTGATTCGATGCAAAATGGACCAATCCATGTTTTTACTTCTATATATATGTAGCCCATTTAAAAGTCCACTCCATACTTTTTTTAATTGCCCAAAATAGTTATAAAAACCGTTAAAAGTATGGGTTATGAACTCACCTCAGTCCAGCAAAAGCACAAGAATCGACAGAAGCAAAGAAGAGTATCAACTTTCAAGTAACGGCAACTACTCACTCGGCACTACTAATAATATAGACTTGACTTAGAATATATATCTACAATCAATATTCCTAACCCCGAATGTATTCCATTTTCACGTTCAAAATCTCTTTCTGAAATCATTTTTTAGCGTTTGGTATCCTTGTGTGTGTCGTGTCGACTCAATAGATTCATGTGAACACACGCTTCCAAATATCTCAACAAAGTAAGTCCACATCAATCTATGTGACAAGTTTTATATTCTAATATAAGTCATCTAAATAGATTGTCGAAGCTTATTGAATTTGTCAACTCGATAAACTTAACAATGTATTCGTCTCACCTATTATTCCAAAACTATACCACAACCTAAGGTGTCGTAGGATATGTCACCCATTAATAAACCTTTCCGACGTACTTAACGAAGTCTTATTTGATTCATCAATCAAATAAGTTTGTTAATTAAGTAGGTTAGGTATCTTAATGTCAAATATCCGTGACTTGCAATAAATAGCACAATGATTATTTAGTTATCATTTATGGCACTTATAGATTTCTGTGCCCTCGAAACATTAGTAACTCGTTTATTATAAAAACTTTAGTTTTGTTTTAAGTAAAACCAACAAGTAAAATGCTTGTTATTATTTATGTTCTTATATGAAAACCTTAATATTATTCTTGTTTTTCCATTTCATATGTATATAGATACATATGTTTCAAGTTCTCTTTATATTCACTTTCGGTTACCACTTGTTTCGAGTCACAAATCCGAGTCATTACTTCTCGACTCTCAAATATCAATAGTCCAAATAAATCCAATATCCATGTTACGGCATTTGTCGGAATCAGCTATGACTAAAAAGTCAAAGTGACACCGACTCGGCACAAAGCTCACAAGTTATATATATAAATCAAGCATCACGTGAATTATCGGCCCTAGATCCTCCTACGGCTCGACAACTTAATTTCGACTTCAACCAATCAATCCACAAAACCAAAACAAGTGCCGAGACTTTAGGATCAACCACACGCATCAACAACATTTTTAATTACTAAAACTCTTAATTAGTGTAAATATAACATTCTTTTATGTATGTATATGAAAAAAAATTACTAAAACTCTTTTTTAGTATAAATATATCATTATTTAAGCTTGAAGAAAAAATTTTGTGATAAAAACATATATAATTAAATGAAAAAATCATTAAAATTATGTAATTCGGGTTATTCGGTTCGGTTTTCGGTTATTCGGTTCGGTTTTCGGTTCGGTTGAATCAAATTTGAATTCGGTTTTCGGTTTGAGCCAGAAATTTTTTTTAGCCGAACTAACCGAATAAACCGGATAACCCGATAACCGAACCGATGAACACCCCTAGCGTTGAGTCGATGCAAAATGGACCAATCCATGTTTGTACTTCTATATATATGTAGCCCATTTAAAAGTCCACTCCATACTTTTTTTAATTGCCCAAAATAGTTATAAAAACCGTTAAAAGTATGGGTTATGAACTCTCCTCAGTCCAGCAAAAGCACAAGAATCGACAGAAGCAAAGAAGAGTATCAACTTTCAAGTAACGGAAACTACTCACTCGGCACTACTAATAATGTAGACTTGACTTAGAATATATATCTACAATCAATATTCCTAACCCCGAATGTATTCCATTTTCACGTTCAAAATCTCTTTCTGAAATCATTTTTTAGCGTTTGGTATCCTTGTGTGTGTCGTGTCGACTCAACAGATTCATGTGACACATGCTTCCAAATATCTCAACAAAGTAAGACCACATCAATCTATGTGACAAGTTTTATATTCTAATATAAGTCATCTAAATAGATTGTCAAAGCTTATTGAATTTGTCAACTCGATAAACTTAACAATGTATTCATCTCACCTATTATTCCAAAACTATACCACAACCTAAGGTGTCGTAGGATATGTCACCCATTAATAAACCTTTCCGACGTACTTAACGAAGTATTATTTGATTCATCAATCAAATAAGTTTGTTAATTAAGTAGGTTAGGTATCTTAATGTCAAATATCCGCGACTTGCAATAAATAGCACAATGATTATTTAGTTATCAATTATGGCACTTATAGATTTCTGTGCCCTCGAAACATTAGTAACTCGTTTATTATAAAAACTTTAGTTTTGTTTTAAGTAAAACCAACAAGTAAAATACTTGTTATTATTTATGTTCTTATATGAAAACCTTAATATTATTCTTGTTTTTCCATTTCATATGTATATAGATACATATGTTTCAAGTTCTCTTTATATTCACTTTCGGTTACCACTTGTTTCGAGTCACAAATCCGAGTCATTACTTCTCGACTCTCAAATATCAATAGTCCAAATAAATCCAATATCCATGTTACGGCATTTGTCGGAATCAGCTATGACTAAAAAGTCAAAGTGACACCGACTCGGCACAAAGCTCACAAGTTATATATATATAAATCAAGCATCACGTGAATTATCGGCCCTAGATCCTCCTACGGCTCGACAACTTAATTTCGACTTCAACCAATCAATCCACAAAACCAAAACAAGTGCCGAGACTTTAGGATCAACCACACGCATCAACAACACCCTTGTTGAGACCATAAGGGTCTCGGCCTAGTTCTCTCTTCGCCAACAACAGCAACAACAAAAATAGTCTTGCCGAGACCATAAGGGTCTCGACTTATCCTTCCGCGTGACCTAAACGCGAACCAAACGGACCTCAGTAACATCAAGAATATCAACCATACCGTGAGCTCGACACACACAAACACAAATACGGACACGGATACCAAACATGTTTTTATTAACAAATCTTTTGTTCCCACGTGTTCTAGCTAGACCCGAACCAAAACTAACTCAACTCGTGACTCGGTTTCACGAGTTAACTCATTACCGAGTCACCAAACCTTTTTCTTCTTCACAAAACAAGAGATGGTGGGTGTTTAGGACGAGATTGGTGGCGCGTTGAGATGTAAAAATGAGTGAGGGTGGTGTTTTTTGGCGCGTGTGGTAGTAGACAGAAAGAGGAGAGGTGTGGTGGCCGGCGGTGACACGACGGCAAGGGCTTGCAGGTGGCGGCTAGGGTTATGTGAGCTGGAGGTGATGATATAATGAGTTAGGGTGTGTTTGTTTGTCTATATTAAAAAAAAAAAAAAAAAAAAAAAAAAAAAAAAAAAAA
>LBNU01034383.1:15365-29661 GCA_014162995.1 Artemisia annua | reverse complement strand
TCTATAGAAAGATAATTTAATTCTCGTCGCGATGGTATTTTTTTTGTAGCTTGACGATTTACGGTTTGCGAAATATTTAAGTTTTAAAAAAAGGGTGGAAGTTTATTTTTTTATTTTGATAAAAAAAATGAGTGGCTAAGATTGCTTGATGGGTTCTATGGTAAAAGTTGGTTCTATAAAGAACTTTTGGCCCCCAATTATTTTCCATTCTGAAAATTGTTTCAAGAAAATTAACGATTTATTTTAATTATAATGCGGCATTTTAAACCGGGTTCCCAAGTTTACCAGTTGTCACAAGATGAGGTGCCCAATTTTTTTTATTGCATTCAATAATTCAGCTTCAGTCTTGCGATCATATAAAAATAAAAGAATCACGGCCTTTTCAGTTTTAAATCTCTCAAGTAAACATGCATGCGTATATTGTATTTTCGAACTTTATATTTTTTTTACTTTGATTTTAACAAAAGAAATCAAATACTAGCACTGTTGGGCAGTGTACCCGTTCGTGTATAGTATAGACTTGGTAAGACCAGGTCGTTTGTAAAAGCGAAAAAATTGCTTGCAAAGTAAATAACAATAATTAAAATAAAAGAAAAAGGTAAAAAGGGATTGTTTTAGATCGATATGGAAGATCTTGGTTTTGAGAAATCAAATTAAGTAACAAAAGTAGTAAATAAATATCAATTTATTAAAGCAGAGATGAAATCAGTAGGAGAAAAAACATTGTTTACTATCGCTCTAAATAAGGTAACAACATGATCTATAAGTGCAATGTTTAATTAGTTGAATCTAGTAATGGTCGCTATAACTTATACTTATGCTCTATAACCTTCTGACTCGATGTTAGTGGATGTTATCTAGTTATAGTTCATTCATTAAGCCCGTCAACTAACCTATTTGACTTCCTTGTGATGCTAGTGACTTAACAACACTTAACTACTTTGTAAATACTTTACCTTCGTTAACTTGAACCTTAATAATCTACCGATTTTAAACTTGCTAGGATAACTGTAGCACCTCTAGCCACGAATTAGTATTGGACATACGTTCGTGAAACAAGCTTTTAACTTTTAGTTTTATGTCCCACTAATTAATTACTATCTACGGGTTAAGCCTAGTAAACACAAAGACGCAAGGATTATCAATAAGCACATAAATTATCCAATTAAAGAATTAGCTAAACTAAATAACTCATGTCATTAACTTAAAAAGATTCATAACTAGGCAAACACTAATGGGTTTAGCCTTCAATAACAATCATGATAACAAAAGAAACAAATTCAATAAGTTAAAAGTATTTATAATGAAAACGATAATCAAACTGAATGATTCTATTGTTTATGAATGATAAAGACCAAAACTCTTAATGTTTGCAGCTTCAAAAGTGGTAGAAAAGGCCTAGGGAAGCTCTAGAAATCGATTGGGGAAGTTGAGGTTTTGAATGGATCGAGTTAAGGTTTGTTTATATAGAACTTTTTCCTAAATGAATGTTGTTATGGCATTTAGAATAAATTAAATCGGAGTTCGGACGAAGAAATATAGATAAAATACTAAAGCATCTTTTAAGGACACCACATAAACTTTATATCATAATTTAGCTTCGTTGTTTCGTTTGATTCTTTTACGAACCTTCCATAATAAACTTTAATAACAAGTTTATCCTTCCTTGAGTATTTCTCCATATTTATCCTCCAATGTACTTGAATTCTTCGTGCCCTTGTCTCATCGATTCGTCATCTAATCTTGGTATCATCATCTTGCATCATTACTTGCACATTTCCGTGTCTTTTCGTCCAATGCTTCTTTTTAAGCTTAAAATGCAACAAAGCAATTAATTACCAAATTTTAAGTAAATACAATAATAATGAGCATTGAGCAATAAACTTGAGATAATGATACTCAAACTAAAACTATATTTTATGTTATCATATTAGAAAACTTGACAACATATATAAAGGTAAAATGAATATTGTTTGATGATTAACATAGTTCATTGCTATGACTGGAACTTGTGGATGAAAAGTCCTAGTTCTATTAAGTTGTAATTGGTTCTAGCTCCTTGTTAGCTTTCTATTTAATTTGCCGTTCAAAAAAAAAAAAAAAAAAAACATAGTTCATTGCTATATACAAAACTAAAAGTCCAACTCAAAAGATACATCTATAAATAAACCAAGTTATTTATGTAATCTTAATAACAACTTATAAAGCTACAATGCATTAAGATGTCACGCTAACACCTAAAAAGTTTGTAATACTAGAGAATGAGTTGACCATTTTCAACAAAATAATAAGGGATAATTCCCTAAATACATGAGTTGCTTTTGTGCTATTTACATCTGAGACCTAAATTTTTGTTGATCCGAAATTAGACCGGTTGCCTTGGCAACTTGAAACTACCCAATCGTGTGTCCTCATGTGTCCGACATTATGTTACCAAAGTAGATCAGTTGCTCAAATGTTATACCGATGTAGACCAGTTGCCCTGAACTCGGTCTAGTTTCGGATCAACAAAAGTTTAAGTCTCGGATGTAAATAGCACAGAGGCAAATGGGGTATTTCGGGAATTATCCCAAATGATAAAAACTTAATTATTGGCAAACCAATCTCAGTGGCCAGGTGATCATGGGTTGCATACGACCGTCTATCACATTTCGTTTAGAAAAAGATGTTAATTTATTATTGTAATAACGTAAAGTGTAGACAGAACCAGTTTTGGCATGTTGCTAATGTTTTGGCACAATTCGATGTCTAAGAATTCAAATGTTCCAACTGTTTACAGAAACATGAACTTTCAAATTATTACATTAACAAATCCACGTAATTGTCTTATTAAACGGTAAACGGATGACTGGATGAGGTTTTTATCTTTTCAAGTAATTTTGCACGGGCAGCTCTGACTTATGTGCACGACTTAATCGGAATATCCCGTGATAGTTTCCGAACCCTTTCCTAACCACCCCTAAAATATTTACCGCTGGGGTGGTAGTTATATAATTTTCTTAAGAATAATTGTAAAATTAAACACATCTCATTTTTTTTCTTGTCGTGACTAGGCTTAACTAGCAACGTATTACTGAAGTTAGAAAACTTCAGTCGAAAACGATTAAATGTGGATTTTGTATCTGCTATCTAATATTGAGCTCTACTAATTATCATACAATATACCTTTTACCTTTATATATGGATTTTGGTTCTTTTAAAGAATATGGCACATGACTGATTTTTATATCTATGTTAAACTTATCGAGTTTTAGTATTGCTCGAAACATTCGGTTTAGCTAGCAGTTGTAATACGATTAACAATTCCCATTTAATCATATTTAGTACCGGAGGTGAGGGTATTACGATTAACACATTTCTTTGTTATTAGCTAGTTACCTGGATATATTTAAGGTTGTGTAGTTAACCTGAGAGAGATACATCCAGCAGAATTCGTGACAATGCCTTCACTCGAGGAAATCATACATTATGACTTGTGGCCGGGATCGAGAGTATGCAGCTAGCGTGAAGCCTTCTTAATCGGGTTTAACTCCAGCACTAGTATGAAGTAACATACTGCACTGAAGCCGTTGGATGTCGATTTGGATTAGAATTGTGTAACTTTATGAATAAGTGCTTAACAAGTTTCGAGTTACATCGGATCACTAGAGGTGCATGTGGATGATTCCGTTTGATTTAGTTCATGTTTCCAAATCAATCTCGTCATGCATATATCCATAGGTCAGTTCACATAGTTTTGTATCTTGTTCGTGTACGTGCAGCTTCAGCGGGAACACCACCAGCCCATCAGAAAGAAAGGAAAAAATCGTTGAAGCTCGATTTGTTAAAATTTAAGCATCTTACGACATGGTTGTATCCTCAAAAAATGTGCTAATTGGTTGCTTTTCATGTTGATTACCAATTATTGCAAGACAAATGGACGTATGCATTTAAACTTTACAATGTAGTTGTTGACTATTTTTTTTTTTTTTACCGGGATATTATTGTCATACGAAGTTTCAGTGTGCGATCTTTGACAATTGATGGGGCAGCAAACTTGATAAATCTTCAATTTGTTTACTGTTGGTAGGTTTCTCAGGCTCACAGTTTGATGAGGATAAACGAAGATGCCGGCGAAGACTTTATGACCACATTGCGAAGCGCAGGAAACCAAATCAGAAGGCAATGCAGTTTAACCCAACTTATTCATCATTTTATGGTACCGTTTCACTTGATGTTTGGATAAACTACAGTTATGATTACAATTATCTAGTTATGTTAATAGGTAGAATCAAAATAATTAATCTTTTTTATGTTAATTCTGCAAGCCGTCTTTTTCAACCCAGAGACCTACAAAAATATACACAGCGTTAACAGTTGCCACAATCCATAAAACTCACTCGCATTAGCTGTGAAACTAGAAAACATCATCAAATAATAGTAAATAAATTAATATAAACGGGAAGCATATATATTACCTCGCTCTTTGGCTTAAAAAGTTGACAGAGCCATTCAAAACGCTCATCAGGGATATTAACACGAGCCTCATTTGGTTCAATGGTACAAAAGGGAAAGTTCTCAGCGGGAATTGACAGCTTATTGAACAGAGTAGATTTCCCTACATTCGGCAATCCAACCTGAAACCAATATTAACCAACAATATTACTCCATAACCCTTTATCTACAAATCAACTTACAATCTAATCGCAACACAACTTCAACATCATAAACCATTTCACATTTCAAAAATCAAAGATCCTACTAAAACAGTGCATTTCATATAACATAAAAGCCAGTGCTGTAAAAACCTAGATTACAAGGCCGAGTAATTGGTGATTACTCGCTACAAGGTCAGTGACCAAGGCGAGTTGAGCAAAACCAGTCAGGTCAAGATTAGGTCAAAACTCGATCAAACTCAGTCAGTCAGTCATAACTGATAACTCGGTGTTAACTCAGTTTGAAGTAACAGAACCATAGTGTTAATGTTTCTAAACATATTTCTAGGGTCCAAACTCCTATAATATGTCATACACTCATACATACAAGTTCAAAATTGGGCCAAACTCAATCAAACACAATCATAACTCCTATAACATGTCAAACATATATAAGTTCAAATAGTAAAAATTCCAATCCGATTACTCCCAAAGTACTCCCCGCCTAGACCAATGGCTCGCTAAAGGTAGTCGACTGCTCAAGTATCGCCTGGCCATAAGTATGTGACCTTAAATTAGGTTACAACAACAACACCGTATAAAACAATAAAGATAACGAAGTTGATAAAATCATCATGTAGTACTTTCATTCAACATCAAACTATACAACACTCGCGGTTCATAATTTCATTATACAATACCATCACTCAAAATCATACTCACATAAGATGGTAGTTCATAAACGAAGATGCCGGCGAAGACTTTATGACCACATTGCGAAGCGCAGGAAACCAAATCAGAAGGCAATGCAGTTTAACCCAACTTATTCATCATTTTATGGTACCGTTTCACTTGATGTTTGGATAAACTACTTATGATTACAATTATCTAGTTATGTTAATAGGTAGAATCAAAATAATTAATCTTTTTTATGTTAATTCTGCAAGCTGTCTTTTTCAAACCAAAAACGAATAAGTCAAACTGGCTATCTAATTTCAGTATGAAAGGTTATTACATAAACCCATGTATTCTTATAGTTCTCGATTTTTACCCAAGCAGTTAAAGTAGCTATAGTGCTAAACGACTCTTAAGCTTTTCAAAAGCAAACATAATATCCAGTACGCTCATACAATTCGTAACTTAGTTTTCTAGCGCGATATTCACAAATTTCACCGCTCACAGCAACACGTATCTTTCTGTACACGACATAAAACTGATAAGAATGAGTCGCGTTCTATGACAGGTTACTGTTATAAAGATGGTAGTTGGCGAACCAGTGATATTTACAAAGAAAGCCATACTCACCTGTTCCTGGATTGCCAAGGAAGGCCATATGAGGCGATCTTCAAGTTCCCACTTTCAAGCCAAGGGCCCTTCGCCAGTTACTTCTCTGATTCCTCGAATCATATCAAGTCGAGAGATCTTACGTTCCTGTCAAACAATTACAAACGCCATTATTAGGATAATAATTGTAAATCAAATCCACCAAGATACATAACATAACGTACAATTTGTTCAAACTTACAACGTAACTGTGACAATACTGTGTGATTTCCTTGATGGATTTAGGAGGCAACATCTTGGATAGGTTTGCTATGAGATCTGGAATTGGTATCCAAGGGGAAACTGGTTTAGCAAGACGAACTCCATTTACTTGAGGCCCTGAATCACATCAAAACGTATAGAATCGTTCAGAACCACTAATCTAATAACATTCAATACTAAAACATATGATCCTTGAAACAACTTACGGTTCACAATCCTTTGCGTCTTGAAACTTATGACGAATTCTGGCAAAACACGAGTGTTCATCTGACTACTCCAAATAATATACTACTTCTTAGGAGACACCGAATCATCAACACCCGAATCGAACTCCTCAGAACTCGGGTGACATTGTGTAGAAAAACGATTGACAACCTCTGTTTTACCCAATAAAACACGACAAAGCAATATGTGCTTCACCCCATCACCATCAACAATTGCAGACTCCACACTGTTGCACATAATAAACAAACCATTAGTCTTATTTTTTTCCCCCCATTTGTCACCCTAACTGATTTTACCAATAAACATAAGTGTTTTCTAAGAGACAAAACGCATTTTTTGAAAGAGCAGGATAGTTTTGCAAACGCATATTCTGTTTTGGGAACGCGATCAGAAACACCCCATTAAGGCACTAATTAACATAAACTGAATCAAAACCAAACTGACTAATCATGAATCACACACAAACACTAGTTCTCGTCACTTGGAATACTTCTCCCATCTTAAGGGTGTTTGGGATTGCGTTTTGGGTTAGATTATCTAAATCTTGCATTTGCGAGTCCTAAAATATAACCTACAATAAGGAGACTAGTCCATTACATCAATTCATCTAACTGCATATAGTAATTCTAATCTACGACCCAGATCATTCTGTAAAGAAAGATTACCTTGTTGAAAAGTGTGGCAGAGTCAACGGTGATCTTTCTCCCCATGCTCCAGTTTGGATGTTTCAAGGCATCAGCTACTTGTAACATCTTTAAGTCTTTCAACCGGCCAGTCCCTAAAAATACATGATTAGCACAAGAATTAAATGGGTGGACTTAATTTCATTTGGAGCTCTTAATGTAAGTTTATTATATACCTGAAAGCACCTCCTGATGCGGTCNATAACGTACAATTTGTTCAAACTTACAACGTAACTGTGACAATACTGTGTGATTTCCTTGATGGATTTAGGAGGCAACATCTTGGATAGGTTTGCTATGAGATCTGGAATTGGTATCCAAGGGGAAACTGGTTTAGCAAGACGAACTCCATTTACTTGAGGCCCTGAATCACATCAAAACGTATAGAATCGTTCAGAACCACTAATCTAATAACATTCAATACTAAAACATATGATCCTTGAAACAACTTACGGTTCACAATCCTTTGCGTCTTGAAACTTATGACGAATTCTGGCAAAACACGAGTGTTCATCTGACTACTCCAAATAATATACTACTTCTTAGGAGACACCGAATCATCAACACCCGAATCGAACTCCTCAGAACTCGGGTGACATTGTGTAGAAAAACGATTGACAACCTCTGTTTTACCCAATAAAACACGACAAAGCAATATGTGCTTCACCCCATCACCATCAACAATTGCAGACTCCACACTGTTGCACATAATAAACAAACCATTAGTCTTATTTTTTTCCCCCCATTTGTCACCCTAACTGATTTTACCAATAAACATAAGTGTTTTCTAAGAGACAAAACGCATTTTTTGAAAGAGCAGGATAGTTTTGCAAACGCATATTCTGTTTTGGGAACGCGATCAGAAACACCCCATTAAGGCACTAATTAACATAAACTGAATCAAAACCAAACTGACTAATCATGAATCACACACAAACACTAGTTCTCGTCACTTGGAATACTTCTCCCATCTTAAGGGTGTTTGGGATTGCGTTTTGGGTTAGATTATCTAAATCTTGCATTTGCGAGTCCTAAAATATAACCTACAATAAGGAGACTAGTCCATTACATCAATTCATCTAACTGCATATAGTAATTCTAATCTACGACCCAGATCATTCTGTAAAGAAAGATTACCTTGTTGAAAAGTGTGGCAGAGTCAACGGTGATCTTTCTCCCCATGCTCCAGTTTGGATGTTTCAAGGCATCAGCTACTTGTAACATCTTTAAGTCTTTCAACCGGCCAGTCCCTAAAAATACATGATTAGCACAAGAATTAAATGGGTGGACTTAATTTCATTTGGAGCTCTTAATGTAAGTTTATTATATACCTGAAAGCACCTCCTGATGCGGTCAAGATAATACGCCTTAGAGCACCTTCAGGGAAGCCTTGTATACACTGATGCAAATGTTTTTCCCTGCTTCAATAGCAGCAACTGTAGGCTAAGAAACAAAAACACAAAATTATTCCATGAAACGTCTTAAAAAGCATAAAAGTTTGCTTCCTGATAATAGAAAATGAGTATTACGTAAGAATAGGAAAAAAAGAGTATTCAATTAAAGGGGGTGTTGTATTATTGTCATTCGCTAAAATTGTTCATCTCCTTATAAACTGAACTAAACATTACTTGACAGCCATCTAATGGCAGAGTCATTAGTTATCGCATTTTTTGCATCCTAATCCTAACTAATTATACTAAAAAACAATCATCAAATCACATCATAGAACATTAACCAATGATCAAACAGCATAACTGTCATGTGCAATACGTTATTTGAATAGAGACTTTGGTTTGAATGCCTTGATCTACAAAGGGTAAATACAAAATATTCGTAAGTGGTTGATTCAAAAGCTGATAAATACAATTATAGAGTCGTCGTGAGTTTTACCTAAGCAGTTAAAGTAGCTATAGTGCTAAACGACTCGTTAGCTTTTCAAAAGCAAACATAATATCCAGTACGCTCATGCAATTCGTAACTTAGTTTTCTAGCGCGATATTCACAAATTTCACCGCTCACAGTATCTTTCTACTGCCTTAAATACTCGTGGTCATCATTATTACAGCCAAAAACACTACTGCCAACTGTAACTCATAACATTAATTTACTGTTTCATGCTATTGAATATAATCTAAAAACCTTACCCAAACACTCCTTAATATTCATGAATGATTAAAACGGTCATCACAAAATCATTTAATAATGACAATAATCACATATATAATCTAAGACAAAACCATTATATAGATGATTGGATATAGAAAATTTGACCTGTGTGACCGACAAATTCTCCAACTCGATCAGTTCTTTGAAACTCTGTTACCTTATCGGTCGGTAAAATTCCATGAAAAATAACTTCCCAAGAATCCAAGCTACCATGGTTTTACCTGCAACATAAGTAGGTCCGTATGAGATATGGAAACAGAGAGTGATCAGGTTCTAATTTCAATTTAGATGGATATGAATCATATCAGGTTCTATGCTGTTGATAATGGCTCAAATGTACAAAATTAGCAACGAAGGAAACAAATGAGTCAAAAATCGTCCAACGTGCATTCAATGCCTGGTGACCCAAATCCATTTATTTATCTAATGTTTTTAGCTACTTACAACCCGAACCAGTCAGTTTTGAACCTAAGAAGTACCCGTTTCTTGAACCCATTTGACCCAATGGCCAACCTGCACGCTATTTGTGGTCCTCCACACAAGACAGGAATTAGTTTGTTTAACCTTATTATTTATGGGCTCATGAACTTATCAGTTTTATTTCTTCTGAGCTTATATAAGCTTGTTAAACTTATATATAAGACCGACCATATGAAAAATAGAGCTTATGAAAGATGAGCCAAAAACAAATAAGCCCATAATAAATAAGATTAAACAGGGGTACATGTTACATAAGCAAACAAAAGAAAGTTGTACCTCGCAGGAGGCGAAGAATCATCATCATCTTCACTCTTTAATTCCAAGAATCAAACCCTTCAACCACTAATAATACATCGGGTCAGGGTCGCGGGTAACGGGTCCCCGCTAAAACCCTAAAAACACAATCATCCATTCAACACACAATCAATCAAAGATGCCTAAAAATCGATGATGATCAGAAAATATATAACACACCAACATCAACAATCGTTTATCTGTTATGATCAAAACAAACAAACCCTAAAAATATAAAAACACAGAAACGAAACGGGCCGGTGTTGGACCGGGCCAAAGAAACGGGCTAAACGAAAACACTTAAAAAAAAAAAAATTTAACCCATTAACGATGCTCTCTCTCATAGTCTCATTCATCAAAAGATTCTTAATAACAATACTACTATTTAGATTCTTTCTTATAACGATAATAATAAAAACTCTTACTGAGTAATTAACTACTACAGTAGTACGAAACTGTAAAACCCTCTCATACTAAAAACCCTCATTAACAAACATACTAAAACAACTATATGTTCTTCATCTTCTTAGTAGCTTTGCTCTTTGAAACAACACTGTCATCAGTGGCAAAATCTTTGACCACTGGCTGGTTTTTCTTCAGGGCTAAAATAGCTTCCCTAGCTTTCTTCTTCAACGCACTCCTAGAGACCTTTTTTCCCTCGTTCTTCTCTGCATCTTTCTCGACGACCTCCATAACTGCTTCAACGTCAATCACCGCCTCTTTCTTCTCCAGAGCTTTCAAAGCGTCGGTCACGACGTTCCTCCTCGACTTTTCCTTCTTCTTCGTCTGCAAAACACAACATATAAAAATAAAATAAATAAATAATAATAATAATACATATAAAAGTGTGAGTGATCGGAGGAGGGAGACGTACGGGTGACCCCTGCTTTTTGTTTGGGTACCCATTCTTCTTGTTTGGGTTAGTCATGTTTTGAGATGAAAATGAAATGGATGATGATGGTGACAGGGATGAAAATGAGATTGATGATGACAGGGATGAGTGGAGAATGAAGGGAATTATTTTATTATTTATA
The DNA here is from genome assembly GCA_014162995.1 of Artemisia annua. Lineage (NCBI taxonomy): Eukaryota > Viridiplantae > Streptophyta > Magnoliopsida > Asterales > Asteraceae > Artemisia > Artemisia annua. The sequence goes on along the minus strand of LBNU01034383.1, from coordinate 18,600 downwards.
AAGAGAGAGAGAGAGAGATATGAGGTTTGTTGTGGGTGAGGGTGCTTGGCGGGTGTGTCGCACATNTATGTGCGGGGGTGTTACCTGTGCGTTGCGACGACGGGTAACCTGTTTTTTATTTTTTTATTTATTTTTTTTTTCAATCATGTCTAACCGTATCTATATTTTCTCTTTTTCTCTCTCCTCTAACCGTATCTCCCGCCATTTTTCACCATTAGAATCCATCTAAAACCTCCATTTCTTACATAAAAACTCAACGAATTTTAATTCTAAGAAATATGCAATCGGCTCGTATTGTCATTGCGCCCATAATGATCTTTTTCAATTTCATTTTTTGTTGAGTTTTGAGAGAAAAACCCCCTATTTCGTCTCTGTGTTCTGTTTTTTTTTTATTTATTTTTTTTATTTATTTTTTTTTTTCCTTCTTTCCACGTTGTGTCAAATAAAAATAAACAGAGAACGTCAAGTAGGTGTCAAAAGATTCCGACGAGGTTTGATGATCATGTGCTGAGTAACTTGAGCTCTAAAATAACCCGAAATGTGTCTGAAGTTACAGTGAATGGAATTAAGGTTAATGGAATTGGGGATACAAATGAATTAAGAGATAAGCCTATTGGGAAAGAACAATACTGTGCATGATTCTACTCTTGCGGATATGGTAAATGAATCTTATCTGCCCTAAGTCACCTACACCTATTGTACGCAATACTGTACCTGCTGAGGCATTGAATACATCTGTTGACAATACATCTCTTAATGATCTTGTTAATACTTATGAGAATGTCGATAAGAATATATGTGGTGTCATTGATGGTAAGGATGTTATGAGTGCTAAAAGTGTTGAGAAGAGCCTCAATCCAATCTCTTATGCTAGTATGGTCACCAAGGATGAAATCCCTACTAAACTCAATTTTATTCCAACTGTAACTACTGAATTAGGTAGTGAAGTCGTGGTGTTTGATGAAATCCTTGTTCATAAATGAAGTGAGAGATGTAACCTTACTGTATGTGGTCCATTTGTTGGCTATATTCCAAACGATAAATCGTCAAACTACAAAAAATACACCATAACGACGAGAACTTTTTGCATTTCAGTAGAAAAGCACATCAATATACTTTCGATGATTTTTCTCTCGAGCTTTATTTATAAGTGTAGAAATTTTCGCTCAGAAAAATAACACGTGAATTGTAAAATTATTTGCCATTTGGTATTTTAAAAATCACGAGTAATATCACAAATTACATATGATTTATTGTTTTAGAAATCATTTGTAATCTTTAAAATAACAAATCAGTTGTGATTTATGAATCAAAAGTGACTTACAAAGGAATATACAATCATATATGTCTTTAAATTCATTTATTTAAAATGTTTCAAAAAAGAAAATTAAATAGAATAGACGACTATACGAGTAAAAAAAATAAAAATAAAAAATAAAATAGTGGTGGACCGAAAGGAAGCAACCACGAAGCTACCAACCTCAAACGGCCTTGTACGGAAAATCTCTCAAATAGACATTAATACCCCTCCACATATGCCACGTGTAAAGTGTATCCATATTTTTTGCTGCCAACATTAGGATATTTTGTGCATTTTTTTTTAGAGAGCTACTTGCACTACTATATTTTATTGGTACTTAATCATATGAATTAAATTTTTTATTGTGAAAAAGAAAGGGACACTCACGTGACACCTTTTTTACGTCCAAACTTGTAGCTGATCCCATCAATCAACATGAAGAGAATACACATTTTGTTTCGTAGCAAAACCTTTTTTTTTTTAATCCTCTTCCGATAACGGAAGTAAATCTATCTATACACTTAAAATATTTTGAGTCGAGTTCTAAATAACTAAATACTCAATGAACAGTTTATACATCACTAGTTCAAAATATGATTTTTGATTGTTTATATATAATGAAATGAGCCAAAATTTTGTGTTTGTTTACTTAAATAAACGACCATCAAGTCTTGTTCATTTACTTATATTTGAGAACGTGTGATGATATATATGTTCGTCAAAAGTCCGTGATTGTATGTTTACCTGTGCATGTTTGAATATACAACAAAGCAGTGTATGTAGCATACCATATTAACATTTTGCACCATTGTGATAAGCCGATTAAACTTATTGAGTTTTCAACGACCTCAAGAAACTAAAAAAAAAAAAAAAAAAAAATTGTTCGTATACTAACATGACTCTAAGGGGCAGCTATTGTTGGAACAGTCATCCAAAAGTCACAAATGGCCGTTTTTACGTCAACGAATAAAACAATCATAATGGTTCGTCCCGACCCTTCAAAATGTTGCTAAACACTCATGTTCTCACTGGCGATTACCACAGTCCTAACGACATTTTTTAACAGTTCGTCGTAAGTAAATTTTGGCTAGTACTCTTTTNATCCAAAAGTCACAAATGGCCGTTTTTACGTCACCGAATAAAACAATCATAATGGTTCGTCCCGACCCTTCAAAATGTTGCTAAACACTCATGTTCTCACTGGCGATTACCACAGTCCTAACGACATTTTTTAACAGTTCGTCGTAAGTAAATTTTGGCTAGTACTCTTTTTGAAGGCAAATTTTTTTTCAGGTAAAGGTGCGATTGTTCATATAATACTTCCTAATAACTTGATAAGATTAAGTATTGATGTTGTTGTTGTAGTATACGTTCAAATGAAAATATTGTTGCAACTGAAAATATTGTTGCAATAATTTTCAATAATAAGAATTGCTAAACATATATATGAACAGTCATTATTTACACAAATGCTCAAACATTTGCAAAGCAATAACAATATGTAGTTCCATGTTGTTACCTTCATGTTTCGAATGCTCCAACACAAAAGCTAGTTGCTTCAAAACTTCATTTGAAATTTCAAGTAACAAATCTTTCTTTCACCAACTCTACTATTGCGTTTTCTCTTTTTTTCCGACTAGACGAGTACCCGTGCATAGCAACGGGATTTTATAGCGATAGATAGTTTATTGATAAAAAAAAAGTTTATAGGTTATAAACAGAAAATAATAAAAGTTTGAAGATTTGGGAATTAAACATAATGTTTTTAAACCCGGTTCGACCCGGGTTGTTCAACCGGTTGAACCGTTCTGGTCGGAAAATGAGTTGATTTAAACCGGGTCAACTTGCTAGGTTTGGTCGAAAACTGGTTAAATTAAACTGTGTCAACCCACCGGGTTTGAAGCGTCCCGGGTCAACCCTGTTTGTGTTTTAATT